>CEMM01323027.1:239365-264114 GCA_900068975.1 Hygrocybe conica | reverse complement strand
ATGAATAAAAACAATTATGCGATCATCATGGCAGGCGGCATCGGGAGCCGTTTCTGGCCCATAAGCCGGTCATCGCATCCCAAACAATTTATAGATATCCTGGGTACAGGAAAAACCCTGATCCAAAACACGTATGAACGTTTTCTGAAAGTATGCCCCAAAGAAAATATCTACGTGGTGACCAATGAGAATTACACCAAACTGGTGAAACAGCAGTTACCTGACATGGCCGATGGCCAGATCCTGACCGAGCCGGTGATGCGTAATACCGCACCATGCGTTGCCTATGGCTGTTTTAAGATCGAAAGCCTGAACCCGGAGGCGGTTATCGTGGTAGCCCCTTCAGATCAGCAGATCCTGGATGAGGATGCTTTTGTGAGTGCCATTGAAAAATCATTGCAAACAGCGGCATCAACCGATAGTCTGATCACTCTGGGTATCAAACCCTCGCGCCCGGATACAGGATACGGGTATATTCAGTATACCGATCAGGCCATCAACCAGGATTTTCATAAGGTAAAAACATTTACAGAGAAACCCACCCTGGAAATAGCCAAAACATTTATCCAGAGCGGCGACTTTTTATGGAACGCGGGCATCTTTGTATGGTCGGCTAAGGCAATCGTAAAAGCTTTCGGTCGTCATTTGCCCGAGATGCATGAGATCTTTGCAGAAGCACGGCCGGTATATAATACCGAAGAGGAAAAGAGCTATGTGCATAAAGCCTATCAGCAATGTATCAATATCTCGATCGATTACGGGATCATGGAAAAGGCGGATAACGTGTATGTACTGCCATCGGCCTTTGGCTGGAGCGACCTGGGCACCTGGGCTTCGATCTACGACCTGGCCGAGAAGGATTATGTAGGTAACGCGGTTATCCCCTCAGAAAAGGTGATCATGTATGATTCATCCAACTGTATGGTGAACGTACCGGGCGAGAAACTGGTGATACTGCAAGGACTGCATGATTTTATCGTGGTAGAATCCAACAACACCCTGCTGATCTGTCCGCGTGATCAGGAACAGAATGTAAAACAGGTGGTGGCTGATGTAAAAGCCAAATTTGGTACTAAGTATATTTAGCCCCCAGCCCCCTAAAGGGGGAGCTTTTGAAAAGCTCGTTAAAAAAAGCCCAATTCTAAACGAAGCGGGCTTTTTTTTAATGATTTGCAATCATCTGCACATCTGAAATCTGTCATTTGCACATCAGGAAGCTCCCCCTTTAGGGGGCTGGGGGGCTCTCTGCCTTATCGCCTCATACAATATCACCCCGGTTGAAACCGATACGTTCAGTGATTCAATTTCGCCAAACATGGGTATCTTGGCCAGGTGGTCTGCAATACGGATGATCTCGTTGCGGATACCGTCCTCCTCCGATCCCATAATAATGGCTGTTGGCGCGGTATAGTCGGGCGCGTAAATATCTTCTTTAGTTTTTTCGGTACAACAAACCAGTTGCAAGCCCGATTCCTGTAAAAACTTTACCGTTTGCATGAAATTATCATGACGGCAAACCGGTATTTTATACAGTGCGCCTGCGGATGTTTTAATAGCATCAGGATTTATTTGGGCCGAGCCTTTAGCTGGGATAACAATAGCGTGTACGCCGGCGCATTCGGCGGTGCGGGCAATAGCACCCATGTTACGCACGTCGGTAATGGAATCTAATACAAGTATCAGCGGCACCTCTCCTTTTTCAAATACTTCAGGAATAATGTTTTCGATTTTTTGGTAAGTTATCGGCGAAATAAAGGCTACTGCGCCCTGGTGGTTTTTAGCGGTAAGGCGGTTAAGTTTTTCAACCGGTACCTGCTGCGCAGTAATGTTATATTCTGTAAGCAAAGCCTTTAGCTCATGCGAAAGGCCGCCGGCAGCTCCCCGCTGAATGTATAATGCTTCGATTTCTTTACCCGAAGTGATCGCCTCCATGATCGCCCTGATACCAAAAACCATTTGGTTGCTTTCCCGCTGAGGTCTTGAATTAAATGCCATTTGTAATGATCTGTTTTTCTGCAAAAGTAGCTATATTAATTGATTAAGCACTTATTGAACTGATAACCCCTTTTGGTTTTTTCAAAACATGCGCCGATAATAGTTAACATTATAAAACTTTATTAACACAGGTATAAATGTTTGTAAATCAGGGTAACTAACATTTTATTAATAAGTTATCAACATACGTGTGTTTATTAAAAAGCTTAAAATTATAACGCTGGATATGATTGTTTTAAAATCTCGATACACTATGTTGATTGAAATGTAGCTCTGCAAAAGTATTTTTTGTATATTTTTGTCGCCTTATGAATTTCGAGAACGATAACCTGCAGAATAAGCCGAACACCAACGACCGCCGGAGCCGAATCACTACCCCGACACCATATAGCGGGCTGGGGAAACTTCCGCCCCAGGCTACGGATCTGGAAGAGGCCGTTTTAGGGGCTCTGATGTTGGAAAAAGATGCCCTGTCATCGGTTATCGATATTTTAAACCCCGAAGTTTTTTACCGCGATAATCACCAGAAAATATTTTCGGCTATAAAACAGCTGTTTGAAAAATCTTCTCCAGTGGATATTCTTACCGTTACTGCCGAACTACGTAAACTGGGCGAACTGGAAATGATTGGTGGCGCTTATTATATCACCGAATTAACCAGTCGTGTAGCCTCAGCAGCAAATATTGAATTTCACGCCCGTATCATCATTCAAAAATATATCCAGCGTGAACTGATCCGTATATCTACGGATGTTATTCAAAGCGCTTATGAAGATACCTCTGATGTACTGGACCTGTTAGATAGGGCCGAAAAAAACCTTTTCGAAATTGCACAGAATAACCTGAGGCGTGATGCCCGAAAAATGGACGATCTGGTGCACGAGGCTTTGAAAGATATAGAAGCACTCAAAGACAAAAAAGATGGTTTAACTGGTGTAGCATCAGGCTTTACAGCGCTAGACCGGATGACCTCGGGCTGGCAAAAATCCGATCTTGTTATTATAGCTGCCCGTCCAGCGATGGGTAAAACAGCCTTCGTGCTGAGTTGCGCCCGTAATGCCGCCGTTGATTTTGATAAACCGGTAGTGGTTTTCTCGCTCGAGATGTCCTCAGTTCAGTTAGTTAACCGTTTAATATCCGGGGAAACCGAAATTGAACAGGAAAAGATCCGTAAAGGAACTTTGGAAGAATGGGAATGGCAGCAGATCCACTCCAAGATTGGTCGCCTGGAACAAGCTACGCTAATTATTGATGATACCCCGGCGCTTAATATATTTGAATTCAGGGCCAAATGCCGCCGTTTAAAGTCGCAGCATGATATTCAGCTCATCATTATTGACTACTTACAGTTAATGCATGGTAAGGGCGAAGGTAAAGCAGGCGGCGGTAACCGTGAGCAGGAAATTGGTAGTATATCAAGGGCCTTAAAATCGGTAGCAAAAGAACTAAACGTACCGGTGATCGCCCTGTCGCAATTGAGTCGTGCGGTTGAAACCAGGCCGGGTAACTCCAAAAGGCCGATGCTTTCGGATTTGCGTGAATCGGGTTCTATTGAGCAGGATGCGGATATGGTACTATTCTTATACCGCCCAGAATACTATGGTTTAACAGAAGATGAAGATGGCAACCCAACCAATAATGTGGGTGAAGTAATTATAGCCAAACACCGTAACGGTGAAACCGGCACAGTACGCCTGAAATTTGTGGGTAAATACGTAAAATTTGCCAACCTGGAAGAAAGTATGGACGGCTTCCCTCCTGCTGCCGGTAGCGCATTCTCAGGCTTGGCGCCCTCACAGGATTTTGAAAAGCAAAGTAACTTTATTATCCGCCCATCACGGATGGATGATATTGATGACGAGCCACCATTTTAGCCCCTAACCCCCTGAAGAGGGGACTTTTTGATTTACAAATTACAGATTTCAGATATTAAAATAACAAAGCCCGGTTCCTTTCAGAGCCGGGCTTTATTGTTATCCAAAATAAGATTTTCAAAAGTTCCCCCTTCAGGGGGGGAGGGGGGCTAAAAAAATATTCCCAGCAGCACCCCGATGATGATAATTACCGGGGTTTTTATTTTGGTGAAGTGCAGCAGTAAAAAAGTACCTGCCATTAGTCCGTAAGCTACCCAGTTACCGCCAAAGGGACGTACCAGTAAAATAAAGGCCGTGGCCATAAAACCTACTGCTACCGCGTTAATACCACTTAATGAGTTTTTGATACGGGTTATTTTTTTCAGGTCCTCCCAAAACGGCACAATGAATAATATGAGTATCAAGCCGGGGGTATTTACACCGATAACAGCTACGATACTGCCAATGATTTGTCCACCAATGCCATATCCTTTGTTACCTAAGGTGATACCTCCTAAAAATGAGGTAAAGGAGAATGTTGGCCCGGGGAGTGCCTGCTGCAAGGCATAACCAGAAAGGAACTCGGAATTGCTGAGATAATGCTTAACCTCCACAAACTCCGTATACATCAGGGGTACCATTACCTGCCCGCCGCCAAATATCAATATACCGTTACGGTAAAAGTTCTCAAACAAACGGATAGGTAAACTAAATGGTGAAGTTTGATTGATGATAGCACCTAAAGCAGCAAAGAATAATAAGATACCTATAAAATAAGCTACTTTATTAGGGTTTACATTGGAGTATAGCTTAACACGCAACTCGTTTTCCTGAGGCTGCGTTTCCATAGCTGATGATATGATACCACCCAGCAAAACCAATAATGGAAACGCATAGGCATTTTGCAGAATAAGTGTGGCAATGAAAGATGCTATAGCCAGCATGGTACTTACCCGCGTTTTCAGGAACCGGTTCGCAAAACTGTAGGTGGCATAGGCCACAATACCCACAGCCATTGGTTGTATATAAGTAATGATGTGGGTAAACTGAGCACGATTAGCAAACATTTTATAGCTGATAGCCGCCATAGCCATGATGGCTGCCGAAGGCAATATCCATATCAGAAAAGTGATGAGTGCCAGCCTCAGCCCTCCTACTTTCCAGGCTATGCCCACCAGGGTTTGGGTGGATGATGGCCCGGGCAATACCTGCGACAGCGCATTAAGTTCCATCAGCTCATCCTCCGTAATATATTGCCGCTTTTCAACAAACTCGCGCAGTAACACTGCTATATGAGCTTGCGGGCCGCCAAAAGCCGTAAACGTATAGATCAATACATCGCGAAGAAATAGAAGGTGCCGTTTTTTCATTAATTAGTTCATAGTTGATGGTTCATTGTTCATAGCGATAAGTAAATGATATTAATGCTAAAACCATGAACTATCAACTATGATCTATGAACTATTTAATAGTCATCATCGTCTTCTTCTATACCTTTGGCCTGTCGGTAAACGGCCTGTAATTCCGAAAACGCATGATTGTCGCGCTTCTGTTTGGCTATGGTCATTCCGCTTTCGTAGGTGGTTATGGCATCCGGTTTGCGGTTCAATGCCTCATATAATTTACCTAAATGATAATAAGTACCCACATAACCAGGATGATTTGTTACCAGGTCTTCATAATAAGTCAATGCCTTATCTGCCTGATTCAGACGTAGATATTCGGTAGCGAGGGCGTATTTTAAAAATTCGTCCTCCGGTTCATTCTTTATAAATTCTAATAGCTTATCCAATCTGCTCAACTCCATTTTAAACTCTATCTTTTTTAATTAAATTTGCAAAAACCTATTGATATGAAGATCTTGGTATGTGTAAGTAATGTTCCTGATACCACCACAAAAATAACCTTTACTGATAATAACACCCAATTTAATACAAATGGTGTTCAATTTATACTAAACCCTTATGATGAGATAGCGCTTTCACGTGCTATTGAGTTAACCGATGGCGGTAAAGGGTCTGTAACGGTTATCAATGTTGGTGAAGTAAATACAGAGGCTACAATCCGCAAAGCGCTGGCCATTGGCGCTACAGACGCGGTGCGTGTAAACACCAAACCTCACGATGCCTGGTATGTGGCATACCAGATAGCCGAGTATGTGAAAGCCAATCCATTCGACCTTATTTTAACCGGCCGCGAATCTATTGACTACAATGGATCAAAAGTAGCAGGTATGCTGGGCGAACTACTCGATCTACCCTCAGTATCCATTATTAAAAAGCTCGATGCTGCCGATAAAGAGGCTACCGTGGAGCGCGAGATTGAAGGCGGCAAAGAGATCCTGACCATTCCCTACCCTTTTGTGGCTGGTACTGCAGAAGGTGTGGCTGAGCCCAAAATACCTAATATGCGCGGTATCATGTCGGCACGTACCAAACCATTGGCTGTTATTGAACCAGTTGAAGTAAAAACATATTCGGAAGTGCTTAGCTATGAAACCCCTGCCCCTCGCGGACAAGTGAAGCTGGTACCTGCTGATGAGACTGCCAAATTGGTGGAGCTTTTGCATACCGAAGCGCGTGTTATTTAATTAATTCAAACAGAGAATCGAGAGGCGAGAAATAAGAATTAAGACCGGAAAATGCAAAAGATGAGAAAGTTTAAAAATATAATTAAACATAAACAGATTTTTTTTCTTGATTCCTGGTTCTTGACTCCTGATTCTGATAACTCATAACCTATTTCAATATATGTCAGTTTTAATATATGCGGAAAATGCCGGTGGTAAATTCAAAAAGTCAATTTTTGAAGCGGTTACCTATGCCCGGGCCATTGCCGATCAGAATAAAACCAACCTGGTCGCCATTTCCATCGGCGATGTTAGCAAAGATGAATTGGCTGCTTTAGGAAAATACGGCGCTGAAAAAGTGCTGAACGTATCTGGCAACAAGCTTAAGAACTTTGTGAACCAGGCTTATGCCTCTATCATTGCCGAAGCCGCGAAAAAACAAGGTGCCGATATTGTGGTATTATCCAATACCTTTTCTGGTCGTGGTTTAGCGCCAAGGTTGGGCGTAAAATTGCAGGCAGGCGTTGCAGATGGTGCAGTAGCACTGCCGGAGCAAAACGGCGGCAAATTCACCATCAAAAAAACGGCATTCTCGGGCAAGGCATTCGCTATTGTGGAATTAACATCTGCCAACAAGGTTATCGCCCTGGTACCCAACTCTTATAAAGTTGTGGAGACCGGTGGAACTGCCCAGGTAGAAGATTTTGCTGCTGAAACCAAAGATTCTGATTTTAAAGCGATGATCAAAGAGATCGTTCGTTCTACCGATAAAATATCCCTGCCCGATGCGGAAATTGTTGTTTCTGCCGGTCGTGGCCTCAAAGGTCCCGAAAATTGGGGCATGGTAGAAGAACTTGCTGAGTTGCTTGGAGCTGCAACAGCTTGCTCAAAACCGGTATCAGATGCGGGCTGGCGTCCGCATAGCGAACATGTTGGACAAACCGGGATAGCTGTCAGTCCAAATTTGTATATTGCGATAGGAATTTCAGGTGCAATACAACACCTGGCAGGCATCAGTTCTTCAAAAGTTATTGTGGTCATCAACAAAGATCCGGAGGCTCCCTTTTTCAAAGTGGCAGACTACGGCATCGTTGGCGACGCGTTTGAAGTTGTGCCGCAATTAATAGCAGCCGTTAAGGAATATAAAGCTTCAGCATAAATTATAAGGTGCGATGGGTAATAACATGAAAAAAATTAAGCTTGATATTGTAGGGTTATCATATAGTCAGACACAATCGGGCGCTTATGCTTTAGTTTTAGGCGAGGTAAGTGGCCGACGACGGCTCCCTATCATTATCGGCAGCTTTGAAGCGCAGGCCATAGCTATCGAGATAGAGAAAATGACCCCAAGTCGCCCGCTTACGCATGATCTGTTCAAGAGCTTCGCGCAGGCTTACCAGATCGAAGTGCAGGAGATCATCATTTATAACCTGGTCGACGGTATATTTTACTCCAAACTCATCTGTAATGATGGTAAACGTACTGTCGAGATCGACGCCCGCACATCTGACGCCATAGCGGTAGCTGTACGGTTTGATTGTCCCATTTTTACCTATGAGTTTATCCTCTCTACCGCAGGTATTGTAATTGAAGGCAACGATTTTGTTTATCTCGAAAACATCAATGAAACCCAGGAAGAAAAATCCGTAGGTACAGCGGTAGGCAGCGGATTTGCATCATTAAGTATCGACGAGCTTAAAACCAAGCTACAGGAAGCGCTTGCGGAAGAATCATACGAAAAGGCTGCGAAAATCCGCGATGAATTAAACAAGCGTAAGGCATCTTAAGCATAAACACATAAATGCGATGTCAAAACTTATCTGGCAATCGTTTTGTTTTGAAAATCAATTATTAGACAAATGTAATTTTAGAAAAACCACGTTTTATAGTTTTTTGATTTACATTAATTTCACTACTTTCCGTTTTTAATTTAACACTGATTTTATTATTTAAACCAGGCACCGTATGAGTATTAAGTTTCGCTTAATAGTGATGAATTTTATGCAGTATTTTATATGGGGTTCATGGCTGCTTACTATCGGCGTATACTGGTTTCAAAATAAACACTGGTCGGGCGAACACTTTGGCGCCATTTTTTCAACCATGGGTATCTCGGCTATTTTTATGCCTGCCCTTACCGGTATTATTGCCGACCGCTTTGTAAATGCCGAAAAACTATACGGACTGATGCATATTTTAGGGGCTGTCACTTTATTCTGCCTCCCGCTTGTAAATAATCCATTTACTTTTTTCTGGGTGATGCTGCTTAATATGGTGTTTTATATGCCAACCTTGTCGTTATCCATAACTGTGGCTTTTTCAGCATTAAAAAACAACGATACGGATATCGTAAAAGATTACCCGCCTATCCGGATATGGGGAACTATCGGCTTTATTGCCGCGTTGTGGACGGTGAGCCTCACCCATAACGAAATCTCAGCCAATCAATTTTATATTGCATCGGCTATGGCGCTTACATTGGGTATCTATTCGTTCACGTTACCAAAAGCTCCTCCTCTTTTAGCTAAGGTTGCCAATAAATCGTTTGCAGAATCATTGGGTTTAAAAGCCTTCACTTTATTCAAAGTACCAAAGTTTACTATATTTTTTGCTTTCTCCCTACTATTAGGTGCGGCCTTACAGCTTACCAATGCTTATGGTGATACCTATATCCATGACTTTGCGACAGTACCGGCTTATAAGGATACTATAGCGGTGAAATATCCGGCCATTATCATGTCGATCTCCCAGATCTCCGAAACATTGTTTATCCTGGCTATCCCATTCTTCCTGCGCAAATTCGGTATCAAGTATGTCATGTTATTCAGTATGCTGGCCTGGGTATTACGATTTGGTCTTTTTGCCTTTGGTGATCCCGCCAATGGCTTATGGATGATCATCGGATCATGTATCGTTTACGGTATGGCCTTTGACTTCTTTAATATTTCAGGTTCCTTATTTGTCGAAACGCAGGCAGCTCCTGAAATACGAGCCAGCGCCCAGGGACTTTTTATGATGATGGTGAACGGTTTTGGCGCCTTTTTTGGGAGTATCGGAAGCGGATATATTATTGATAAATTTTTCACCCATGCCGATCATAGTAAAGATTGGCACGGCATCTGGCTCACCTTTGCTGCTTACGCCTTAGTTATAGCGGTTATCTTCCCATTCATATTCCGGTATAAACATAACGCGGCATTGAAACATGCCATTGCACACGCGTAAAACGATATTGTAATAAAACAGAAAAGCCGGCTTAAAACCGGCTTTTCTGTTTATAAAGCGATTTTTTATTTCTTACCTACGGCGTATTGTATCCCGCCCAGCAGGTGTTTTAAATATAAAGGGTCAGCGTATGATTCGTCGGTGTGGCCCAACTCAGTGTAAAAAGCCCTGCCACCATCAAAGCTGTGATACCAGGCCATGGGATGGTTGTCGCCATTTTCGCCACCGGTATAGCTTTTCTCATCTATTTTGATCAGTACGTGCAGATCGTCAGCTATCCATTTATAGTTATACCATTCGTCCCAGCGTTTCCAGGTTTCGGGCAGATGTTTGGTTGCTATAAAACTACGGTCGACCACATTTAAGGTAGCCTCCTGTTGCTTGGGGTGACTTTTAAAATAAGCACCTACCAGTTTACCATACCAAGGCCAGTCGTATTCCGTATCCGTAGCCGCATGTACGCCTACAAAACCACCGCCTGCTTTAATATATTGCTCAAAGGCCGTTTGTTGGGTATCATCCAACACATTTCCGGTAGTGCTTAAAAATATAACAGCGGCGTATTGCTTTAAATTAGCAGCGGTAAACTTTTTGGCATCAGTGGTACTGTCCACATCAAAATTATTCTCCTGCCCCAGTTTTATAATGGCGGGCACGCCAACAGCTATCGAGTTATGATGAAAACCAGCGGTTTTGCAAAAGATGAGTACTTTGGTTTTGGCCCAACCTTGCGTGAGCGCGGAGCTAATTAAAAGGCAAACGATGATTAATTTTTTCATAGTTGATTATGTTTATATCGTAAATGTCATGCTGAACTTGTTTCAACATCCCACAAGCAAGTAGGATTAGCTTTGCATGTGGGATCCCGAAATAAATTCGGGATGACGTGTATATGTTTGATTTGTTTTTATCCTTGTTCTTTGCTCCTTTTATCTATAAATCCCCTTATATATTTCCTTTTTTCAATTCGCCAACAGCAAAATCTGCCGCACGGGCGGTTAATGCCATATAGGTTAATGATGGATTTTGACAGGCAGATGATGTCATGGCTGCACCATCGGTACAGAACACATTTTTAGCATCCCAAACCTGGTTATGCGCATTTAAAACAGAGGTTTTAGGATCAAGCCCCATGCGGGCTGTGCCCATTTCGTGGATCCCATCCCCTACATTATGGCCGCGATCGTGTGTTTTTACATTTTTAACGCCCGCGCTTTCCAGCATCTCTTTGGCTTCCTTTACAATATCAACCCGCATTTTATGCTCGTTATCCCTGATAATGGCATCCATCGCTAAAATGGGCAGCCCCCATTTGTCCTTCCGGGTTTTATCCAGGGTGATCTTGTTATCATGATAAGGCAGCAATTCGCCAAATCCACCTATTCCTATCTGCCAGTCTCCAGGTTCGGTTATGGCGTCTTTATATTTTGCGCCGATGTTTAGCTCCGCTATTTCCTGGCTCCAGCCCGAACGGCTTGCCGCGCCCTGGTAGCCAAAACCACGCAGATAGTCGCGCTTGTCTCCAAATAAATTGGCAAACCTTACCACATAAATGCCATTGGCACGGCGACCGTAGTAATATTTATCTTCAAAACCTTCCACATGGCCAGATGCGCCCAGGTTATAATGATGATCCATAATATTATGCCCCAATTCGCCGCTGCTGCTGCCCAATCCATCGTGCCAAACATCAGTAGCCGAATTCATTAACACCCAGGCACTGTTTAAAGCCGAGGCGTTCAGGAATACGATTTTGGCGTAATACTCATAGGTTTGGTTGGTCTCGGCATCAAGTACTTCAACACCGGTGGCTTTTTGGGTATCCTTATCATACAATATCTTAGTAACGATAGAGTATGGTCTAACGGTTAAATTACCGGTGGCCAAAGCGGCAGGTAGAGTCGATGATTGTGTACTAAAGTATCCGCCAAAAGGGCATCCTTCCCAGCAACGGTTCCGGAACTGACATTTGGTACGACCAGGTATAGCTGCTGTAAGATTAGCCACCCGACCGATGATCATGTGCCTGTTGCCATTATAATTCTTTTTAAGGCGAGCGGCTACGTCCTTTTCTACCCAGTTCATATCCATTGGTGGCAGGTATTGACCATCGGGTAATTGCTCTAATCCTTCTAATGAGCCACTTATGCCTGCAAACTTCTCTACATGATCATACCAGGGTGCCAGATCTTTGTAACGGATAGGCCAGTCAATTGCCCAGCCATCTTTGGCATTGGCCTCAAAATCATGATCGCTCCAGCGATAACTTTGCCTGCCCCATAAAATAGAGCGGCCACCTAACTGGTATGATCGCCACCAGTTAAAAGGTTTTACTTCGGTATAAGGTGCATCCTGCTCATTGGCCCAATAATCCATGATAGGCTCGTAGGCACCCCATCCGCGTGATATTACCGGTCTAACTTTCCGTTCGGCCTGTGTGGGGTTGCCCCGATGCGGCATATCCCAGGGATCGTTGCTGGCGCTTTTATAATCCTTGATATGCTCAAAATTGCGGCCGCGTTCCAGCATAATGGTTTTGAGGCCTTTTTCGGTTAATTCCTTAGCTGCCCAGCCGCCGCTTATGCCCGAGCCAACAACTATGGCATCATAGGTATTATCGGCTTTAGCCTTGCCGCTTACATTGTTTAATGGCATGATTTCAGTAATATTAAAGGTTTGTTTTGCAATTGGATAAACAATAATATCAATTAAAATCAAACAAAGCAATGAAGTAGGCAATAAAAAACAATCGATTGTAATTATGTGGTTACAATGGCATTTAAATAAATGCTCCGCTATTATCATACAGATCACATATATTTTATATTCCGACGGGTTCAATCTATAAAACAACGGCGGTTTTCTTATTTTTACCATTCTTTACTCCCTGCCAATGCTTACTGTAAGTGAACTATATATTTATCCTATCAAATCATTAGGAGGCATATCACTATCTTATGCCGAGGTTACCGATCGTGGTTTAAAATATGACAGGCGCTGGATGCTGGTTGATGAGCAAAACCGTTTCCTTACCCAACGGGAATATCCGCAAATGGCTTTATTAAAGGTCAAAGTTGAAAGTGATGGTTTATTGGTTACCCATCATCTGAATGGATCGGTTGTAATACCATTTGAACAGTACGATCCGGATAAGCAGGAAGTAGCTATCTGGGACGACACCTGTGCGGGTGTATTTGTTGATCGCGAACTCGATAATTGGTTTAGCGCGGCCCTTGGGATAAAATGCCGGTTGGTTCATATGCCCGATGAGACCCGCCGTGAGGTAGACCAGCGGTATGCCCGCGAAGGCATGATCACTTCTTTTGCCGATGCCTACCCTTTTTTGATGATCGGCCAGGCCTCGCTTAATGATCTGAACAACCGCATGGCTGAACCTTTGCCGATGAACAGGTTCAGGCCCAATATTGTTTTTACAGGTGGGGATGCTTTTGATGAGGACCTGATGAACCATATACAAATAGCCGGTATTGATTTTTATGGGGCAAAACTTTGCGCACGCTGCGTACTCACCACCATCGATCAGCAAACCGCAGTAAAAGCCAAAGAACCTTTAAAAACACTGGCCAAATACCGTTTGATGAACAATAAGATATTGTTTGGGCAAAATTTAGTTCATGAGGGTACAGGTATCATTACTGTTGGCGATAGTTTAAATGTGCTAAGTACCCATACGGAAGAGCGGTTTATAGTACCTCAAAAATGAAAAGACATATTGCCCATATCGCTTTAATAGTGGCCGATTATGACGAAGCCATTGCTTTTTACACCCAAAAGCTTGGTTTTATATTAATAGAGGATACCGTTTTAAGTGAAACTAAAAGGTGGGTATTAGTTGCTCCCGCTGAAAACGTACAGTGTACTATTTTGCTGGCAAAGGCTGCTAATGATGAACAAAAGCAAGCTATTGGTAATCAATCTGGCAAACGGGTATTCCTATTTTTATATACTGACGATTTTTGGCGGGATTATGAGGCGATGGTTGCTAAAGGCATCAACTTTGTGCGACCTCCTGCTAAAGAAGATTATGGTATAGTTGCCGTTTTCGAAGATATTTATGGTAATTTGTGGGATCTGATACAACCATCTGAACAAAAAACAACATGAAACCAACCATCACCATTGAATATTGTCCCAAATGTAACTGGATGATGCGCGCCGCTTATATGGCCCAGGAACTGCTCACCACTTTTACCGATGATATTTACGGTGTAACCCTGCATCCAAGCGAAACAAGTGGTAAGTATGCCATCAGCGTTAATAACACGGTATTATTCGACAGAAAAGAGCAGGGACGCTTCCCGGAGATCAAGGAATTAAAACAATTAGTGCGCAATAAAGTGAACCCGGATAAAAGTTTAGGGCACTCAGAAAAAGAGAGATAAGAACCAGGAGTCAAGACGAATAATGGCGATGGATTAACTTTCCCCTTGTCCTGATTCTTGGCTCTTATTTCTTGATTCTATACTCTATACAAGTATCCTATAGTATTACTGGATATTTTTATTTATAATTGTGTACCTTTGTTAGTTTTATTTTAAAAAATGCTATCTAAAAAAACTAAATACGCAATTAAGGCATTAGTGATCCTGGGCAAGAACATGGATCAGCCGCCAATGCAAATTTCAAAGATCGCCGAGGCCGAACGTATCCCTAAGAAATTCCTGGAGCAAATACTGCTGGATCTGCGTAATGCTGGTTTCCTGTACAGTAAAAAAGGTGCAGGTGGTGGCTACAGCTTGAATCGCGATCCAAAAGATATCTACCTGGTGAGCATTATGCGCATCACCGACGGCCCCATTGCCATGGTACCCTGCGCCAGCCTTAACTTTTACCACAAATGTGATGAGTGCCACCAGGAAACTACCTGCGGCATCCGTGATGTGTTTGTCGACGTGCGCGATGCTACCTTAAAAATTCTGAGCGAGACCAGCATAGCTGATATCATCTCCCGCGAACAGACGCTTATACACACCTAAAAAATCTTACTGACCACTGCTAAATTTAATATAATTATTAAATTGCAGTGCTTTTCGGAAAACTGTAAACCGGGGCGCCTTATCACTTCATATCCAAAGATGAAATATTTGCTCCTACCCCTGTTTTGCATTGTTTCGGTCATCAACGTTTGCGCTCAGTCTGTACATTTTTATAGCGGAGCAAAAGTACCGGATTACGATAATATGTCATTTCATTTGTTTGAGCAGGATAGTACTTCACTGTATGCCATTCGTTATGATAAGAAAGATTATTTCTTAGACATTTATGAAAAAGAGGCATTAAAAAATGTGACTCATATAAAAGTACCTTTACCGCTTAAAGATTCGATCCAGTACAGTTTTGAAAATCTGTTTGTTTTTAAAGATGCCTTCAGCGTATTTTATTCTTATTTTGACGAAAAAAAGCTGTGCAAAAAGTTAGAGATGCTGAACTTTAAAAGGACTGGAGAAAAGATAGGTGCAGCTAAGCTGATCGATACTTCGGGCGGGAAGAACGCAAGAAGAGCCGGCGGTTTTTCCATTATTAATAGAAAAGCGGCTAAGGAGTTTCTTTCATACGGGTATAAAACTGTAAAAGATACCATGTATATCAACATTGATCATTTTGATTATACAGGAAACAAAACCCAAACACAAAACATCTCGTTAGGCAAAGACCCAGGATATGAAGTTTATTCGACGTTTGATGATAAATGGGATTTATACCGCTTAACAAGAAGTAAATTAGGGAACAAAAACGTTAACTGGAACGTTATGTTTTACTCCCCTTCGTCCAATACCCCACAGGCAATTGAACTGAAGCTACCCTCGAAGGATGGTATTTACTTGTCAAACAGGGCCCTCTCTTACGTTGATGACCACGGCCAGATCAATTTATTATTACCCTATACAACCCAGTCTTCGGATAAAAATGCAGCCGGGGCATATATTGCACAGATAGATACAAAAAATCATAAGCTGGTAAAAGAATTGACAATACCCTTTAAAACAGGTAATAGTGATAATGCCAACGACGATGATTTTTCTTTATCGTCATGTATCCCCATGCAAATTATTACTGCGGCCAATAATGGATTAAGGATCGTATTTGAAAGCAGGCTTAGAACAACTACTACTTATTATGGTATCAACATGCAGAAGGAGTATGATATTGGCGACATTATTATTGTTGATGTAGATAGTAATTATGTTACCAAGCAAATTAATCGTATAAATAAGAAGCAACATACCAATGAGGAGAAATTTCAATTCACCGGCTTTGCACCGTTAATTTATAAAGGAAAAAGCTATTTCATATATAACGAACTACCTGGCAATTTGCTATGCCCGCCAGATGAAATGAAAAAAGTAAAATCTTCAAAAACCGATGAAACTGTAGTTGTTTATGCAACAATAGACGGCGGGAAGGTGCAAAGAAATATCTTGATCAATAAACCTCCAAAATCAGATACCGACGCAATTTTTCCAGGCTCCTTTTTAAGGGACAGAAACAAAAGGGAAACAATTTACTTACTACAAAAAAAAGAAACCGATATGTATCTCACAAAGATCTTTGTAGAATAAACAAAAACGGGATCAAATATAAGTCGGAACACACGCTTATCTACACCTAAAAAATCTCACCAAACTGTAAAAAGGTAACTTTTTTCAATTAAATTCTACCATTTCCCTATAGTATGTATATATTTGGGGAATGAATACCCTTAACAAGACTATTTACTACAAAAATCTGATGTGTTATTGCGTGAGAGACAATAAGACCAGGCTATAATTTTTGTATTAACCATATACGCCTCTTTAGCCTAAGCCAAAGAGGCTTTTTTATAATTGATAAAACGATAAGATATGCAAAGCTTCAGAACTGAACTGGAGAACCCGATAGTTGAGAAAGATATTATTGATCTTGAAAAAAAGATCAGGGCTTTTCGTGAAGGCAAGATCCATGACGAAAAATTCAGAAGCTTGCGCCTGGCCCGTGGTATTTACGGCCAACGGCAGCCGGGGGTGCAAATGGTGCGTATTAAACTACCATTTGGGAAAGTTACTTTCAAACAGCTGCTGCGCATTGCCGAAATATCTGACGAGTATGGGAGCCGTAACCTGCACCTAACTACCCGTCAGGATATCCAGATCCATTATGTGAGCCTTGAACGCACACCAGAGCTTTGGGCCAAGCTGGAGCAGGACGATATTACCCTTCGCGAAGCCTGTGGTAACACCGTAAGAAACGTGACCGCCTCCCCTGCTTCGGGTATCGACCCACAGGAGCCGTTTGATGTTTCACCTTACGCACATGCTACCTTCGAATACTTTTTACGTAACCCGGTATGCCAGGAAATGGGGCGCAAGTTCAAGATATCTTTTTCATCGAGTGATGCTGATACTGCGTTTTCTTATATCCACGATATTGGCGTTATCCCGAAGCTGAAAAGCAACGGCGAGCGCGGCTTTAAGGTGCTTTTAGGCGGCGGCTTAGGTGCGCAGCCTATACTGGCCAATATGGTAGAAGAATTTTTACCAGAAGATCAACTGATCCCTTATATCGAAGCCATTATCCGGGTGTTCGACCGTTATGGCGAACGCAATAACCGTAACAAGGCCCGCATGAAATACCTGATCCAGAAAATTGGATTGGAGGAAGTTTTACGCCTGGCAGAGATCGAAAGAACAGCCATCAAAGTGAAAAGCTATAAAATTGACCGTGACGCGGTTCCGCAACCTGCGCTTCCGGAAGAAACTGCTTTTGCCGAAGTAAGCATCAGCAACCCATTCCGGTATGAGCAATGGCTGGCTACCAACGTATTTGAGCAAAAGCAAAAAGGATTTTATGGTGTATACATCAAAGTTCCTGTTGGTGATATCTCCTCAGATACCGCCCGTGAACTGGTTAAAGTTTTGCAGCCATTGGTTGCCGACGAGATCCGTGTTACCCAGAACCAGGGCCTATTGTTAAAATTTGCCCGCAAAGAAGCATTGCCTGCCTTATATGAAGGCTTGGCTAAACTCGAGCTAGCTGCCCCAGGTTTCGACAGCGTGGCCGATGTGACCACCTGTCCTGGTACTGATACCTGCAACCTGGGTATCTCTAACAGCATGACCATGGCCCGCGTACTCGAGGATTTGATCTACAACGAATACGAAGATTTTATTTATAACCGCGATATCAAGATAAAAATAAGCGGCTGTATGAACTCCTGCGGTCAGCATGGTTTGGCGCATATTGGTTTTCATGGCAGCTCGCTTAAAGCAGGTACTAAAGTATTACCATCTGTACAGGTAATGCTGGGCGGTGGTACAGTTGGCGACGGCATTGGTCGTGCTGCGGACAGGGTGATCAAAGTGCCTTCAAAAAGGGCTACTAACGTTTTAAGAACCCTGCTTGATGATTATAAAACACTTTCGACAGAAGGTGAGCTTTACAACGACTATTACGACAGACAAGGCAAAGACTATTTTTATCGCCTGCTAAAACCACTTGCTGATTTGACCACCTTGACCGATGATGAATTTGTTGACTGGGGACACCAGGAAACTTTTGTTACCGCCATTGGCGTTGGCGAATGTGCCGGTGTGATCATTGACCTGGTAGCTACCCTGTTGTATGAGTCGGAAGAGAAACTGGGCTGGGCCAATCAGTCGTTCCAGGCTGGTGCATGGTCTGATGCTATATATCATTCCTATAATACGCTGTTAAGTTCTGCAAAAGCATTATTGTTGGATAAAAGCGTTAATACCAGCACCCAGGCCGCGGTTATCCGTGAGTTTGATGCCAATTATGTAGAAAAAGGCGAATTTGATATCGAAGGCAGCTTTAACGACTTGGTTTTACAGATCAATCAGCATGAGCCTTCAGAAGAGTTTGCTACTGCTTACCTAGCTCAGGCCACTGCCTTTTTAGAAAAAAGTAAAGCAAAAAGAGAGGCTTTAGTACAATAATGAAGATTAATGTAGCCTCACCTAAATCCTCTCCAAAGGAGAGGACTTTAAACCAGGAGATTCTTAAGAACCCTCTCCTTTGGAGAGGGAAGGGTGAGGCTCTTTCAAACCATAATAAACCATGACATTATTGCCCAAGGATAGCAGCATAGCCAAGGTTCAGAACCAGGATACCGGGGGCAATCAATTGTTTCCCGTATTTTTAAAGCTGAACGATCTGCATACCGTACTGGTAGGCGGCGGCAATGTAGGTTTGGAAAAACTGACCGCTATTTTAAATAATAGTCCACTGGCAAAAGTAACCGTAATATCCCGCGATTTTTTACCGGAGGTACACGAACTGGCTTCACAATATGAAGGTTTAACCGTTGTTCAAAAATCATTTGCCGACGAAGACCTGCATGATGCAGAGGTAGTGATTGCTGCCACTAATGACAGCGATCTGAACAAATATATCCGCCAGGCGGCTCATGATCGCAAACTGCTCATCAACGTGGCTGACAAACCCGAGCTTTGTGATTTTTATCTGGCATCTATCGTTCAGAAAGGAGATCTGAAGCTGGCGATATCCACCAATGGCAAATCGCCAACCATAGCCAAACGCTTAAAAGAAGTACTGAACGAAAGTATCCCCGACGAACTGGATACTACGCTGCAACAAATGAGCGAGCTCCGTAATACCCTCACCGGTGACTTTGCTGACAAGGTGAAAACCTTAAATAAAGTAACCTCGGTACTGGTAGAACCTAAAATAACTGTTAATAAGAATTTTATCTGGCTGATATGGTCAACCATTATCATTTCCATAGCAGTTGTCATCTCTGCTTTATATTACCGGGAGCCACAGTTTAAGTTATTCGTAGAAGCTGTACCACCACAATTCTATTACTTTTTAGGGGCAGGTTTCCTATTTGCCTTAATCGATGGGGCTATAGGTATGTCATACGGTGTTACTTCTACCACGTTCTCCCTGTCCATGGGTATCCCGCCGGCCTCGGCCAGTATGGGTGTCCACTTGTCAGAAATTATGAGTTGTGGTATTGCCGGCTGGATGCACTACCGCATGGGTAACATCAACTGGAAACTTTTTAAATTATTAGTAATACCGGGGATCATAGGCGCTGTGACCGGTGCTTATTTATTATCATCATTAGAGCATTACAGCCAGTATACCAAGCCCGTAGTGTCTTTATATACACTAATACTTGGACTGGTGATCCTGTCAAAAGCATTCAATGTAAAACGTAAAAGATCGGCAGATAAGGTTAAACGTATTTCGCTATTAGGCTTAGGCGGTGGCTTTATTGATGCGGTTGGCGGCGGTGGCTGGGGATCTATCGTATTATCAACCTTGATAGCTGGCGGCCGTAGTCCGCGTTTTTCATTAGGTACGGTAAAATTATCAAGGTTCTTTGTGGCCATCATGGGCTCATTGACCTTCATCAGTATGGTGAGCAGCGACCATTGGCCTGCAGTAGCTGGTTTAATATTGGGCAGCGCACTGGCATCACCTATCGCGGCCCGCATCTCTAATAAAATATCAACAAAAACCATCATGGTTTCTGTGGGCATCATCGTGATACTGGTGAGTATCAAATCGATAGTTGCCTTTATTACAAAGGTTTTGTAACATGAGCAAAGTAGTTCAACATATTAAAGATATTACCGCGGGTTTGGCGCCGGCGGAAGCCCTGGCTAAGCTGGCAGAGCTATTTCCCGGCGAAATCGTATTCTCCACCAGCTTTGGCTGGGAAGACCAGGCTATCAGTCACATGATATTTGCCAATAACTTGCCAATCAAAGTTTTTACTTTGGAGACTGGTCGCCTTTTCCGTGAAACCTATTCCGTTTGGAGCAGTACCATGGACAGGTATAAACAACCCATCCACGCCTATTACCCCGACCGTGATCTGCTGGAAGAAATGGTGAATAAAAAAGGGCCTAACAGCTTTTATGAGTCCGTAGAGAACCGTAAAGAGTGCTGTGGTATCCGCAAGATAGAGCCATTGAAACGCGCGCTGAAAGGCAACAAACTTTGGATCACCGGTATCCGTGCCGATCAATCTGCCAATCGTCATGATATGGAAAATGTAGAATGGGACGAGCAAAACCTGCTGGCCAAGTTCCACCCTATTTTTGACTGGACACTGGATGATGTAAAAGCTTACATTAAACAATACAATATTCCCTATAACTCACTGCATGATAAAGGTTTCCCAAGCATTGGTTGTATGCCCTGCACCCGTGCCGTTGCCGAAGGCGAAGATTTTCGCGCCGGCCGCTGGTGGTGGGAAGATCAATCCAAAAAAGAATGCGGATTGCATGAGGTGAAACAGCATTAAGTAAAAGCTAATCAGAGATGGTTAGCTTTTTTGCTTTACGTTTCTCACGTTGTGCTTTCACCCACGCGTCATTGCGAGGTACGAAGCAATCTTTATACTGTACAGAGCAGACAAACATACATAACCAACCTGCTTACGTAGAGATTGCTTCGTACCTCGCAACGACGTTATTTTTGGTATTTCCTTTCGCTGCCGCGGACTTCCAGCCTGTGGTAACCATGGTATCAGCTTTCAACTGAACTAAAGCCCCCGCCTATTTAAGCGTCCACGCTTAAATACCCAATTGGTGAGCGTCGACGCTCACTCATAATAAGTTCAAGTGAAGACACTTGAACTTGCGCAGCTGTAAATAACCACGAACCCATTCCCCACAAAAAAGCGGATGAGCATCAAGCCCATCCGCCTTAAAAACTATATAAAACGTATTAAAAAATTACTTATTTAGGCTGCTGTCCGCTTAGCAAACCATCAAGGGTAACGGATACATAGTACAGGCCGCCAATGGTTGGGCCACCTGCATACTGGATGTAGCGTTTGTTAAAAATATCGGTCGCACCCAATTTAAAGGTAGCATAGTACACGGGTAAGCGGTAAGTAACCTGCGCATCGAAAGTACCAATAGCAGGTACAGTTCCGGTAACCAGCGGACTCTCCCACAGGAATGACTCCTGCCATTTGTAAACTACGTTGAAACCGAAGTTTTTAACCACCTCACGGTTACCGAATGATACGTTGCCCGACCATTCTGGTGTATTAAAGCCGGTTACAAAAATATCAGAGGCCGATTGGGCTTTCAGCTTGTTAAAGCTCACGTTGCCCGATATGGTGTACCTTTTGTAAAAGTTATAAGTGATACCTGCAGATGAACCATAGTTATTGTAGATATTCTTGGCGTTGGTATACACACGGTACCTGCTCTGGCCCTGGCTGGCTGCATTGGTAGCAGTCGCGGTTGTTGGGTCGCGGTTAATGTCCAGCATAGACAATACGGCTGCGTCTGTGCTCACTGTAGTTCCATTGGGTACAAACACCTGCACCTGGCCCAAAAAGCCGTTGTAGCGGTTGGTATAGGCATCTATGTCGATAAACACTTTGTTATCCGCAACAATACCTTTGTAGCCTACTTCATACGAGGTGATCTGTTCCGGACGCGCAGGTGGCAGATCGGCCACTTTTAGCAGGTTCTTATTGGCCAAAGCGTTGGCATCTGTACTACCACCCGGTGCCGCGTTTACAGCTGCATTAAAGTTCGTAACCGATGACTGGGTATAGCTGTTACCTAAGTAACCTAAACCATCATTAATAAAAGGTAAGCTGCCTACACGTTTCACACGACCATTGTTTACGTATGATAAAGCCTCAAACAATGAAGGGAAACGGTAACCGTTCTGGAAGGTGAACCTGAAATTATGGTTCTCATTCACGGTATAAACCGCGGCTAAACGTGGGGTGAATTTAGGATCAAAGTAAGGATTGTAATCCCAACGGATAGATCCGAATAATTTCAGCTTTTCGTCAAAAAAGGTTTTGGTTATCTGGGTAAAGGCGCCATATTTTTTGTAGATCACGTTTTTACCAAATGAACCATCGGCCAAAGGTGTGTTACGATCGGCAATAGAGCGACTAAAATCAACAAAGTTATTTCCATCAGGAATGATAGAATATACACGTACATCAGCGCCAACCAACAGGTCAACCACTTTTACATGGTTAGTGAGATCCCATTGTGCCTCGGCATTATACATATGGCTTTTTTGTACCAGCGCGGCACCACCGGTTGCCGGCGCGTTCGGGATCAGGCTCGATTTGATATCCCAGTTATTGATACCGATAATGGTTTTACGCAGATCGTTAAAGGCTTGTGTACCGGGTTCTACCCTGCCCTTGTCGGCGGCGGCCCTTGCAAACTGCTCTGCAGCCGCCAGGTTAGCTGATGTTAAAGCACCGCCAGCATATGATTTAAGGGCATTTCCGTATAAGGTAGCCCATGCCGAGTTACTGGCGTGGTTCAGATCCAGGTTATCGGCCAGGGGTTTAACATTGAATGAATTACCTGTATTTTCTATTGATTCATATGCGCGAACCAGAAACTCCTTGCCTTTTAACTCCACTTTATGGTTTTGTACGGTAGCACCATCCAACGAGATCTTGTTACCGCGTTGAAAAACGCCATCCATACGACCATAGCGGTAAGTATATGACAATATAGTATTCGGTGTTATTTTGTAGGATAAAGTACCATCCAGTTTCAGGTTGGTTACATGCGGATCAACCAGGTCAACCTCATTATAACCGGTACGGGCCACGGTAAGGTTCGGACGGGCAACACCATTAACCGAGATGCCTTTTATTACTACAGTATTACTACCGGCAAGCGCGTCATCGCCATATTTGTTCCAGCCATCATAAGCCGCGTTACTGATACCTGTTAATTCCGGATAAGCCGGGTTAGCGGTTTTAAGGTTGCCGGGGTTTTGATCTTTCTGGGTGTTTGATTGCCAGTCGGTACCCTGCAAATAGCTAAAGTTTACTTTGAAAGCGAATTTATCGTTAAAAGCTTTAGCATATCTGAAAGCATCTTCGGTCAATGAACTCGCGCCCAAAGCATCGTTACCTACGTGGTTTAAAGCCTGGCGATGGTAAAAACTCAAGCCCTGATATTTGAATGGATCTTTAGTAAAGAGGTTAGATAAACCGTTGATAGCGTTAGTACCATACAAAGCGGCAGCCGCACCAGGCGTGATCTCGATGCTGGCGATATCCAGCTCGGTTGGGCCTATGGCATTACCCAGTGGTACGCCTAAAGTGGCCGATTGCATGTCAACCCCGTCAACCAATTGCATAAACCTAAAGTTATTCGGACTGTTGAAACCACGGGTATTAGGCACTTTAAGGGTGATACTGGTGGTGGTCATCTGTACGCCTTTTACATTCTCCAGCGCATCATAAAAACTGGGGCCAGGCGATTGTTTCAATGCGTTGATGCTCAGTTTCTCGATCGCTACGGGCGAACGCATTAGTTTTTCTTCCTTACGCGAAGCGGTAACAACTACTTCATTGATCAACAATGATTGCGAAGTAAGCTGGATGTTTAAAGCGCTGTTGGCGTTTTTAATATAAAACTCCTGCGGCTGAAAACCTACCGCCGTAAAGATCAGTGTATAAGGTAATTTGGCACTGGTGGTTAAGGAGAATTTACCGGTACTATCCGTAGCCGTTCTATTAGTAGTACCTTTTATGCTAACGGTGGTACCCACTAAAGGTTGTCCGTGGTCATCTTTAACTTGTCCGCTTAAAATATACGAACCGTTCAGCTGTGCAAAACTGATGGCCGGTGTAAGCAAAAGAAAAAGTACAATGAACTTTAAAGAATTTGTAAAAATTTTCATGTAGTAAGGTTGGTGGTGGAATTTGAACTTGGGTTGATTAAATGTTTTGATAGATGTAGGGATCAAAAGCATCAACAACATGCAGCGGAGCACTGCATTTTTATAAAGGGTATTGTAGTAATTTTATAATAATGATACATTGTCTATAGAATTAGTCGACAAAAATATAAAAAAAAAGTGTTTACCAAATTTTTTTTGATTTTAATTTTTTAAGCACTCTTTATCAGGGCTCATTTTTTCCGTATCTTTGTTTATACAACGGCCCGGTTTTCCTGTTAAAAGGAGAACCGGGCCGTTTCAGTTAAGGGCTAAAAAGGTCCAAAAACTGACCGTTTTACATGTAGTTATTTGACAGTCAATAATTTAATGCTTTTTAAAGTAAAAAAAACGTATTTAAAATTTGTTAAAAAGTGTTAAAATCG
>CEMM01323027.1:179089-239315 GCA_900068975.1 Hygrocybe conica | reverse complement strand
TTAAAATCGATGGTTTTGAATGAGTTTTCGGTCGTTTTTGAGCTGTTTTTGCCCCATTTTGATACCGAAAAGTGTTAAAATAATGGCTTTAAAAAGTTTTCTCCCGGCGGTTTGTTAAATGATTCGATCAGTAACAGTATCCCATAAGGCGGGTATCCCTCCTATTCTTTGGAAGTATTCATCTTGATGAGCGGCGAATTAAAATGAGAGTACAAATAATGATTTTAGCGATGTTTTTAATTGAAACTATTTAATTTAAGTTAAAAAATCTTGTTTATAGGGATATTTAGGTTCAAAACAATGTCAATAACCTGATTATTGTCAATTTTTGAGTAAAGTGTACCTATTTTTATTTATTTATATCTTTTTTAGCTTTAAACTACACTCAAATCAATCAAAATTAACTATTTTTGAAGCAAAATATTACCAACAGGGAATGGCCTTCAACTATCAGCGCATCATTATCAAAATAGGCTCTAACGTTTTTACCCAGGAAAATGGCTTACCCAACCTGCAACGGATAGAACACCTGGTTGAGCAGATAGCGGCCATTAAAAAACAGGGGAAGGAAGTGATCCTGGTATCATCTGGAGCGGTAGCTTCCGGTCGTAGCCTGATCACCATTTCCGAAAAATACGATGCCATTGCAGCAAGGCAGTTATTGGCTTCTATAGGGCAGGTAAAGCTGATCAATACTTACTCGAGTCTTTTTGAGCGTTTTGATATACTTTGCTCGCAGGTACTGGTCACCAAAGAAGATTTCAGGGACAGGATGCACTACCTGAACATGAAAAACTGCCTGGAACTGTTATTGCAGCACCAGGTAATCCCCGTTGTAAATGAAAATGACGTGGTATCAGTAACCGAGCTCATGTTTACGGACAATGACGAGCTTGCCGGCCTCATCGCTTCCATGCTGAATGCTGAGGCGCTTATCGTACTAACCAATGTTGATGGTATATATAATGGCAATCCCAATGCACCGGGATCGGCTGTAATTGAAGAAGTTAATGGTTCTGTGGTTGATTTCGCCGAGTTTGTTACCTCGGGCCGGTCGCAATTTGGCCGTGGTGGCATGATCACTAAATCAACCATGTCGCAAAAAACTGCCCAATTAGGCATAGCCGTACATATAGCTAATGGGACACGGGAAAATATATTGACCGATGTCTTGGAAAATAAGGTGATACATACCCGCTTTATCCCTACTAAAAAAGCATCCGGCAAAAAGAAATGGATAGCCCATTCAGAAAAATCGGCTACTGGTGTTGTACAGGTTAACGAGGGCGCCAGGACTGCTTTAGTATCCAGTAAAGCTACCAGTTTATTGCCGGTAGGTATTGTTAAAGTAGTAAGCGACTTTAAAAAGGGCGATATTATAAAACTGATTGACGAAAAAAATAAACAAGTGGGCTTAGGTATAGCAGAATATGGGGCAGATAAAGCCAGGGAGCGTGTTGGACAGAAAAACCAAAAGCCACTGGTGCATTATGATTATCTTTATTTACAGGGTTAACAGCAATGGAATACGATAACTACTTTAAAAACGCGCTTATTGCCGGCAGAAAACCTACGCTTGCCCCTGCCCTCATCAACCAGGTATTGCAGGATGTAGCAGCCGAAGCCATTGCTCAAACCGCTTATCTGCTGGCCGAGAATCAGAAAGATCTTGACCGTATGGATAGCACCGACCCCAAATATGACAGGCTGAAACTTACCGCCGCCCGCATCGAAGCTATAGCCGGCGATATGGTGAATGTAGCCCTATTGGATAGTCCGCTGGGTAAACAGCTTTCCCAAACTAATATGCCCAATGGCTTATCCATTACAAAGGTCAGGGTTCCGCTGGGAGTTGTAGGGGTTATTTATGAAGCCAGGCCCAATGTTACGTTTGATGTATTTGCCCTTTGTTTTAAAACCGGCAATATCAGCATTTTAAAAGGCGGCAGCGATGCCGATTTCTCTAACCGGGCAATTATCTCGGTTATTCACAAAATATTGCGTAAGCACCAGCTGGATACCGATATTGTTACCTTATTGCCTGCTGATCGTGAAGCCACCGCGGCCTTGTTAAATGCCGTTGGCTTTGTAGACGTGCTGATACCAAGAGGGAGCCAGTCGTTGATCAATTTTGTTCGGGACAACAGTAAAGTACCCGTAATTGAAACCGGCGCTGGTATTGTTCATACTTATTTTGATGAATCTGGCGACCTGGAAAAAGGCGCGCAAATTATAGCTAATGCCAAAACACGCCGGGTAAGCGTATGTAACGCGCTCGACTGTTTAATTATCCACTCATCGCGTATTCCTGATCTTCCAAGGCTTGCTCACATACTAAAGCAAAAACAAGTGGAGCTATTTGCCGATGAAACCGCCTATGCAGCGTTAAAGGGCAATTACCCCGACGATCTCCTGCATAAGGCAACACCAGAACACTTCGGTACTGAGTTTTTATCCATGAAAATGGCCATTAAAACGGTTGATGATTTTAAGCAGGCGCTTGAACATATTGCTGTAAATGGTTCAAAACACAGTGAGGCCATTATTAGTGAAGATGCAGAGCATATAGCTACATTTTTAAATGATGTAGATGCAGCCGCGGTTTATGCCAATGTTTCAACCGCATTTACCGATGGCGCTCAATTTGGTCTTGGTGCCGAAATAGGTATCAGTACACAAAAACTCCACGCCCGTGGCCCTATGGGGCTTGAAGAATTAACCAGTTATAAATGGTTGGTTAAAGGCGATGGTCAAACCCGCAATCCATAATTATAAACCTAAACCCTATACCTTGTTGCAAAAAAAAGGTGCTTGAAAAAGCACCTTAAATTTTTCCTCACTGTTCGGTCTGTGTAGTTATTTAATCAGGTAATTTGCTATGGCAACAAAACAAATAATCACTAAAATCACTCCTTGCAGTTTTTGCTCTAATGTTAACTGGCTTATCATTTTAAATTAATTAGGGTATAGCAAATTTAAAATGTAAACTCGATGCCACAAGAGCACTATGCACTTTTGCATTTTTTTTAACAAAAAACTTACATACTTTTTACAATGGTCAGCTGTACATTTATTCGTTAAAATAATCGCAAAAAAATGCTCGCCCTGTTATAATTTGTGTAGAGACTACACACCACTAAAGTGTTAAATTTTATGCTTTATGATTAAATAAAATGCATTTTTTAGATAGTTTTTCGAATTGTGCATTTTTTTGGTTTTAAAACTTATAGGAATATGTACAGTAAGTTATCAATCATTAGGCTGTAATATTCTGTTTATTATACTTGATTAATGCCATATATATTAATGCATAAAGACTTTATATAACATACTTAAAATATTGATTATCAATTAATATTAACCGGTAGTTAACAAGATGGTGCTTTTTAAATTTCTCCATTTTACCCTCTGCTGACCCAATAATATATCAACATCAAGATCAAAAAGGTATCTTTGCAAAATTATGAGTAAGCATGGCAGGATCTTAGTGGCAATGAGTGGTGGGGTTGATAGTTCGGTAGCAGCAGTAATGTTGCATGAGCAGGGCTATGAAGTTATAGGTCTTACTATGAAAACCTGGGACTATGCCTCATCGGGTGGTAGTTCAAAAGAAACCGGTTGCTGCAGTCTGGATAGTATCAATGACGCCCGTGCTTTAGCGGTAGGTTATGGTTTCCCTCATTATATATTAGATATCAGGAGTGAGTTTGGTGATTTTGTGATCGATAATTTTGTTGATGAATATCTGGCCGGCCGTACCCCTAACCCATGTGTGCTATGCAACACCCATATTAAATGGGATGCCCTTTTAAAACGTGCCGATAAACTCGATTGCGAATTTATTGCCACCGGGCATTATGCCAATATCCGCTTACAGGATAACGGTCGTTATGTAATATCAAAAGGAAAAGACGAGAACAAAGATCAGTCGTATGTACTGTGGGGGGTATCTCAACAGAACCTGGCACGTACAAAATTCCCTTTAGGTAGTTTCTCTAAACCCGAAATCAGGCAAATGGCCATGGATATGGGTCAGATGGAACTTGCCGGTAAAAGCGAAAGCTATGAGATCTGTTTTGTTCCTGATAACGATTACAGAGCCTTTTTAAGGCATAAGGTTGAAGATTTGGATGATCGTATAGGCCCGGGTAACTTTACCCTTACCAACGGCTCTGTAGTGGGCAAGCATCAGGGATATCCGTTTTATACGATAGGTCAGCGTAAGGGTTTAGGTATAGCGTTAGGGCATCCCATGTTTGTTACAGCTATAGATCCGCAAACAAATACTGTTGTTTTAGGTACTGCTGATGAATTGGAACGCAAACAAGCCTGGGTTAAAAATCTTAACCTGGTTAAATATGCCAATATTAACGAACCTTTAGAAGCTATTACTAAAATACGCTACAAGGATGCCGGTACACAAAGCAGCATTGTACAAATGGGCGAACATATGAAAGTTGATTTTCACCATAATGTATCGGGCATTGCACCGGGCCAGTCGGCTGTATTTTATGAAGGGAATGACCTTCTGGGTGGCGGTTTCCTGATGTAGGCATCCCCTACAGCGTGCTAACACTGAGCTGTTGGCCTGCAAATTTCATTATCAAAACGTTGTAAAACCCCGCTTTAATAATAATCCTGCATTCCAACTATTTACCTGCTCAGCCGTAAAAGCTTCCGGGCTTTTCCGAAAACAAATTTGCGTTTCACTTTCTTTATGTTTTATTTGCAAAAAAATAACTGCTTAAATGGCCAAAAATCTACTCATAGTTGAATCTCCGGCGAAAGCCAAAACCATCGAAGGATATCTTGGGAAAGACTTTACGGTTAAATCAAGTTACGGTCATATCCGTGACCTGGTAAAGTCTGAAGATGCAATTGATACAGCGAATAATTTCACCCAGAAGTATGAAGTACCGGCCGATAAAAAGCAAGTTGTCAGTGAATTAAAGAAATTAGCTAAAGAAGCCGAAATGGTTTGGCTCGCATCGGACGAGGACCGCGAAGGAGAAGCCATATCCTGGCATTTATTTGAAACACTGGGTTTAAAAGATGCCACCACCAGGCGCATTGTTTTTCATGAAATAACCAAACCCGCCATTTTAAAGGCGATTGATACACCGCGTAAAATTGACTATAACCTGGTTAATGCCCAACAGGCCCGCCGTGTATTGGACAGATTAGTAGGTTTTGAGCTCTCTCCTGTTTTATGGAAAAAGGTAAAGCCCTCTTTATCTGCCGGCCGCGTACAATCAGTAGCCGTAAGGCTCATCGTTGATCGTGAGCGGGAGATCAATAAGTTTAAATCAGAAGCTGCTTTTAAGATAGTAGCCATATTTGGCAAGGGTAAAGAAGCGTTCAAAGCGGAGCTTCCTGAGCGTTTTAGCCAACAGGAAGACGCAGAAAAGTTCCTAACCGATTGTATGGGTGCCGATTTCGATATCCGTTCATTGGAAACAAAACCGGCAAAACGTTCACCCGCGGCTCCGTTTACAACATCTACGCTACAACAGGAAGCCAGCAGGAAACTAGGTTACTCTGTGGCCCGTACTATGCAGGTTGCGCAGAAGCTATACGAATCGGGTAATATTACCTATATGCGTACCGACTCGGTTAACTTGTCAGAAACCGCTTTGAATGCCGCACAACAAGAGATTATATCAGCCTACGGAGAGAAATACCACCATCACCGTAAATACAAGACCAAAAATGCCAGTGCCCAGGAAGCGCATGAGGCAATAAGGCCAACTTATTTTAATAACCATACCATTGATGGCGATTCATCAGAAAAGCGCTTGTATGAGCTGATCTGGAAACGTGCTATCGCCTCGCAGATGAGTGAAGCGCAGTTTGAAAAAACAACCGCCAAGATCAGCATCTCCAGCCGTAAAGAAGAGTTGACAGCCAATGGTGAAGTAATGAAGTTTGATGGTTTCCTGAAAGTATACCTGGAATCGGCCGACGATGATGAAGAAGATACACAACAGGATGGCGAAAATGCCATGCTGCCTCCTTTAACTAAAGGTCAGCGTTTGGCTTTACAGGAAATGTCAGCAACCGAACGTTTCTCACGTCCGCCTGCACGTTATACCGAGGCTAGTTTGGTTAAAAAACTGGAAGAGTTAGGCATTGGTCGACCATCAACCTACGCCCCTACCATTTCAACCATCCAAAACCGGGGTTATGTGGTGAAGGAAGAGCGTGAAGGAAAAATACGGAATTTCAGAGTATTGACTTTAAAAGCTGATGCTATTGTTAAGGAAAACAAGACCGAAAATACTGGTGCCGAACGGGGTAAACTATTCCCTACTGATATTGGCGCGGTAGTTAACGATTTCCTGGTACAGTATTTTAATGATATTGTTGATTTTAACTTTACTGCAAGCGTTGAAAAACAATTTGACGAAATAGCACAAGGCCTAAAAGAGTGGACAGCTATGCTCCATGATTTTTATAACCCTTTTCATAAAGAAGTTCAAAGTACCATAGAAACTGCCGATAAAGCCACCGGCGAACGTGAATTAGGTGTACATCCCGAGAATGGTAAAAAAATATCAGTACGAATTGGTCGTTATGGCCCCTTTGTACAGGTAGGTGACAGCGCTACAGAAGAAAACGAAGAAAAACCGCTTTACGCGAGTTTAAGAAATGGCCAGAGTATAGAAACTATCAGCATTGAAGAGGCTTTGGAGCTGTTTAAATTGCCCAAAGTTGTTGGTGAGTACGAAGGTAAAGTCATGAAAGTAGCTATCGGTCGTTTCGGACCTTATATTAGTCATAACAGCGCGTTTGTTTCTTTACCAAAAGAAATTGATCCACTGGATGTTACAGAGGAACAGGCTATCGAATTGATCAATGCTAAACGTAAAAAAGATGCTGAAAAGCTGATCAAATCATTTGATGAAGATCCTGAAGTTAAAGTGCTCAATGGTCGTTGGGGAGCTTATATTGAATTTGGTAAGCTAAATGTTAAGATCCCTAAGGATAAAGACCCGTTGACGCTTACTTATGAAGAATGCAAGGCCCTGGCCGACGCTATGCCAAAGGATGCCAAAAAAGGACGTTTTGGTAAAGCAGCCTCGGCAAAACCGGCGGCTAAAGCGCCGGCAAAGAAAAAAGCCGCAGTAAAAAAGAAATGATTTTTTTGAATGGTTGATTAGGTTGAATAAGTGAATAGTTGCTCTGTCATTTATTTAACTACTCACCTAATCAACCACTTACCCAATCAATTAAAACATGATAAAAGACCTTCCCGAAAATAACGTACAGGATATTGCAGTAGCAGTTGCATTGGAAAGTGAGAATATCGAAAGCAAAGTATGGTATGTATATCTCATCAATCTCAAGAATCAACCTATTGAAAATGTGTTGGTCACATCCAAAGGTTATGGTGAAAAAGACGGTGTACAGGTAAAAACATCAACTCTGCGCCATATGTTTCCGGAAGTACCCGGGCAGGCATTTAAGCTTATTGAACCTATTGATGAGCAAACATTCGGTCTTAATAACGAATATTGGCTCAGCTACTATATAGGCAAGAACATCTACGATAAAAAATTCATTTTTTTACCCGAAAGCATCGTTGAAATGAATTTTATCAAGCTTCCCGTTTTAAATAAACCCGGGGTTATGATATTATAATCCCCATAAAATAAGTTTTCCGTTTAATTATTTATTCTCATAAATTTTATAATTTACATGACCATAAATAAACCTATTCCATGGAGAACGGATATACCAGATTCCGCAGGCGTAAAAGCATCATTACTATAGGTGCATCACTTGCCCTCATCTTATTAGTTGTTTACATTATTGCCAACGGCCGTAAAAAAACGGCAGTCGATCCGGCATTTAGCAAGTATATTGAATCATATACCACCGGAGTCATCTCAAAAGAAAGTACTATCAGGATACGTCTCGCCGGTCAGGTACAGGTTACCCACCAGCAAAATGAACAGCTGAGCGATGATCTCTTCGACCTCTCCCCATCAGTAAAAGGTAAAGCTTATTGGGTGGATGCCCGGACTATTGAATTTAAACCAGCGGGAAAACTTGAGCCTGAAAAAAGCTATACAGTAGATTTTGACTTGGGTAAACTGATTGAGGTACCGCACAAGTTTGATCATTTTAAGTTCGGCTTCCAGGTAGTAAAACCCGACTTTAACGTAAGCTTTAATGGCTTAACAACCGCCACAAATACATCTATTGATGAAATGAAGCTGGACGGCATTATCCAAACTGCCGATACAGAAGACCCAACCCTGGTTGAGAAGCTATTGACCGTTAATTATGACTTTCCTGTAAAAATAAGCTGGGAGCATAATACAGGTACCAAGGCACATCATTTTAAAATAACCGGCTTAAAGAGACAATCGAACAAAGTTACCCCGGTCACTATTAACTGGGATGGCAGCAGTCTGAACGTCGACAAAAAAGGCAACCAACATTTTGATGTACCTGCTATAGGCGATTTTAAAGTACTGGATATACGGGCCGTGCAGGATAATGATCAATATGTATTGGTGCAATTTTCTGATAATATACTGGTTGGGCAGGAATTGAACGGCCTTATCAGCATCAATAACATTACCGACGCTGCTTATACCATTGACGGGAGCACGGTAAAATTATATTCTCCTGAGAATCTTGAGGGCAATTACAGTATTGTTGTAAATGAAGGCGTTGAAAACATATCGCACAAAAAAATCACCAAAACTTATACCGCCAGCGTGTTTTTTGAAAACCGGCTACCAGCTGTAACTATACCGGGCAAAGGCGTTATTCTCCCCGATTCCGGTAAATTGATGATGCCTTTTGAGGCGGTGAATTTGAATGCCGTTGATGTAAGCATCATTAAAATATATGAAAGTAATGTACCGCAGTATTTCCAGAGCAATGGTTTTGATGGCGCTCAGGAACTACGCCAGGTAGGTAAACCCGTGGTTCAAAAAACCATCAGGCTTGATAATGATAAGGGCCTGAACCTGAATAAAAAGAATCGTTTTATGCTTGATCTGGATCAGATGATCCGCACCGAACCGGGAGCAATCTACCGGGTGGTGATCGGTTTCAGGAAGGAATACTCCCTGTATAACTGCAGTATCGCCGGAGCAGGTACAAAAAGCAGCAATGGCGATGATGATGTATATAATGAAGGGGAATATTATAATGATAACAGTAAGGTAAATGATGAAGACGATGACTTTTGGTCGCGATATGATAATTTTTACCCCGACGGTTATAGCTGGCAGGACAGAAACAATGCCTGTACCCCATCTTACTTCACCAAAGAGCGTTGGGCTACACGCAATATCATAGCTTCAAATATTGGTCTTATTGCCAAACGGGGCACTAACAATAGCATGCTGGTAGCTGTAACCGATATTTTAAGCGCTCAGCCTATGAGTGGTGTGGATCTGGAACTATTGGATTACCAGAAGCAGGTGATCTACAAAACCACATCTGGCGGGGATGGTATCGTAAAGTTTGATCTTAAACGTAAACCATATCTGCTGGTTGCTAAAAAAGGCGCTCAGCGTGGGTATCTGAAACTGGATGATGGCAGTTCCCTGCCCCTCACCCGCTTTAATGTAGGCGGTGAAGAAGTTCAGAGCGGTCTTAAAGGCTTTATTTATGGTGACCGCGGCGTTTGGCGTCCGGGTGATTCCATTTACACATCCTTTATACTGGAGGATAAATTAAAAACATTGCCACCAGATCATCCGGTTCAGTTTGAGCTATATGATCCGAATGGTAAGTTATACCGGCGCATCAGCAAAACAACGGCTTTAGATGGCTTTTATAGCTTCCATACCGCTACAGAAACCTCATCGCCTACCGGTAACTGGACTGCTAAGGTAAAAGTTGGCGGGGCCTTGTTTGAAAAGAAGATCAAGGTAGAAACCATTATGCCTAACCGCATGAAACTTAGCCTGTCGTTTGGTGGTGCGGCCGAATTAACCAAGGGCAATAATGCCAATGGCAAACTGAGCGCGCAATGGTTGTTTGGCGGGGCCGCGCAAAATCTGAAAGCTAAAGTCGATGCCTTTTTAACCCCCCAAACCACAAGCTTCAAAAAATATGAGGATTATGTTTTTGACGACCCGACGCTGGCCTTCAATACACAAACCCAAACCGTATTTGATGGTAAGCTAAGTGCAGATGGAGTGGCTGATGTGGATGCCAATATCAATGTAGAAAAACAGGCCCCGGGACAGCTAAGGGCTAATTTCCTGGTTAAAGTGTTTGAACCGGGCGGTAATTTCAGTATTCAGCAAACTACGCTGCCTTATAACGTATATCCGGGCTATGTAGGTATTAAAACACCACAAGGCAGCGAGCTTTCTGGCATGTTGGTTACAGATAAGGATCACCAGGTTGATATAGCCGATGTTGATGTGCATGGTAACGCGCTGACCGGCACCCGTACGGTTCAATTAGAATTGTACAAAGTACAATGGCGCTGGTGGTGGGATCAAACCGGCAACGAAACAAGCAATTTTACACAGGATAAATATAATAAACTTATTAAAGCCGCTACCGTGCAGGTTACTAACGGACACGGTAAATGGACGTTACGCGTACCTAAAGCTGATTGGGGCCGTTACCTGATCAAGGTGAAAGACGAGCAAACCGGACACTCTACAGGTAAATTTATCTACGTGGATTGGCCAAACTGGTCGGAAAGGTTACAGCAAACCAACCCTACCGAAGCGGCGATGCTGTCGTTCACATCCGATAAACCCAGCTATAAAGTGGGCGAACAGGCAACACTAACTATACCAACCGCTGCTGATGGCCGTGCGCTGATCAGTTTTGAAAATGGCAGCAAAGTTTTAAGAACTACCTGGATAGATACCAGGAAAGGGCAAACCCAATACCGCTTTACGGTTGATGAAACCATGGCCCCCAATGTGTTTGTGAACGTTACCTTATTGCAAAGGCATTCGCAAACGGTTAACGATCTGCCTATACGTATGTATGGCGTTATCCCTTTACAGGTAGATAATCCGGAGACTATCCTGAAACCGGTGATCAGCATGCCTGATAAGATACGGCCCGAAACACAGTCGGCCATTACCGTATCCGAGGCATCGGGCAAGGAAATGACCTATACCATTGCCATTGTTGACGAAGGCTTGCTGGATATCACCAATTATAAAACACCAAACCCGCATGAGGCTTTTTACGCCAGAGAAGCATTGGGTGTAAAAACCTGGGATTTGTTTGATTATGTGATAGGCGCTTTTGGCGGTGGTTTGGAACGCATTTTAAGTATTGGAGGAGACGGTAACCTGGGCACTAACAAAAACGTGTCTGTAAACCGTTTTAAGCCTGTTGTTAAATTCCTTGGGCCATTTCACCTTAACAAGGGCGAAAAGCAAACCACGCCCTTTAAACTGCCTCAATACGTAGGTTCTGTTAAGGCTATGGTAATTGCCGGGCACGATGGCAGCTATGGTTTTGCCGATAAAGCTGTTGCCGTTAAAAAGCCATTGATGATATTAGCTACGTTACCCCGTGTACTTGGCCCGACAGAAAAAGTACAATTACCGGTTACCGTATTCGCTATGGAGCCCAATATTAAAACAGTTACTGTATCCGTACAATCAAACGCGTTCAGTAACCTGGCGGGTAACAATTCAAAAACCATAACCTTCGCTAAAACAGGCGATCAGCTGGTTACGTTTGATCTGGATGTTAAGGATTTTGTAGGTGTAGGTAATGTAAAGATAATAGCCAAAAGCGGTTCAGAAACTGCTGCTTATGATGTGGAGCTGAATGTACGCAATCCTAATCCGCCGGTAACCCGTGTATTGGAAAAGGAGCTTAAACCGGGAGAGATCTGGAATACAGCATACCAGGCTGTAGGTATTAGCGGCACCAATAAAAATACGCTTGAAATTGCCTCTATACCTCCTTTGAACCTGAGTAAGCGATTGGATTACCTGATAGCCTATCCACATGGTTGTGTAGAGCAAACCACGTCTTCGGCATTCCCGCAATTGTATCTGGGGCAACTGCTCGACCTTTCACCTATTCAGAGGGCTGAGGCAGAGCGAAATATTAAAGCAACCATCAATAGGCTCAATGGCTTCCAGGTACAGGGCGGTGGCTTGAGCTATTGGCCCGGTTATGGCGATGCGGATGAATGGGGAACCAATTATGCCGGACATTTTATGCTGGCAGCCCAGGCCAAAGGTTACAGTTTGCCTATTGGTTTTATTGAGCAATGGAAAAAATATCAAAAACAAAAAGCGCAAACATGGGCGCCCGATCCGCATAAATTTTATGGTGACGATCTGAATCAAGCCTATCGCCTGTATCTGCTGGCTCTATCCGGCGCACCTGAATTAGGAGCAATGAACCGACTTAAGGAATTTAAATACTTAAGTATCGAGGCTAAATGGCGCCTGGCAGCAGCGTATAAACTTGCCGGGCAACCCGAAGTCGGTTTAAGAATGGTAACCAATTTGCCAACCACTATAAAACCATATTACAGTATGTATGGCACTTATGGCTCCGATCTTCGGGACGAAGCAATGATCCTGGAAACACTTACCCTGCTCGGGCAGCAGCAAAAAGCAGCCGGGCAATTGCGTACTGTGGCCGCAAGGTTATCACAGGACGACTGGTATAGTACGCAAACCACGGCTTACTCTCTTATTGCCATAGCGCAATACTGCGGGCAAAATAAGGCCTCTGGTAAGCTTACCTTTAGCTATGATGGCGGTGTTTCAAAGGGAAATATCAATTCGGCCTCTTATATGTGGCAGGCTGGTTTGGCTGCAAACGGTGGAAAAGTAATGGTTAAAAATAACGGCACCAACAAGCTATATATAAGACTGATACAAAAAGGTCAGCCATCATCCGGGCTTGATGTGAAAACCTTTATTGATCCCCAGGTGATGGAAATGAGGGTTGGTTATTTTACGATGGGCGGCAAACCCGTTGATCCAACAACATTAAAACAAGGCACCGATTTTGTGGCTCAGGTAAATATCAAAAATCCGGGCAGGCGTGGCAGGTATGATAACCTGGCGCTGACACAAATATTCCCATCGGGCTGGGAAATACTGAATAGCCGGATGCTGAACAATGATGAGGTATTCAAATCCTCACCATCCGACTACAGGGATGTACGGGACGACCGGGTGAACACCTACTTTAGCTTAATCGAAGGCAAGGAAGTTACTTACTATGTGATGCTGAATGCCGCCTATGCTGGCCATTATTACTTACCGGCAGTGTATTGTGAGGCTATGTATAATAACTCCATCAATAGCCTGATTAAAGGACAATGGGTTGATGTGATAAAATAAAGAAGATCAATAATATCGAATGCTGAATAATGAATTTCCAACATCGAAATCATTATTCAACATTCGGTACCTGGGATTTAATGCATCGAATACATTGCTCCAGAGATGGTTAACACATTATAGGATAGTTAAATAGTTAACTAATTGATATTAAGGAATATAAATCAATATTAACCTTGAAAAGTGTAAACCATGTAAACCCACTTTTTATAACAAAATGGCCCGCCTGTTTGGCGATTATGCTTAGTCCTTGAACAAAGGAAATTATATTGGACCTAAAGTATTTACACAAAAAAAGACCCGCTAAAATAGCGGGTCTTTTAATATAAGTGTCGTTTCCTTATAACGAGAATAACTTATAAGCCAACGCAAGGCTAAAAACATTTACACGCGTATGTGAATTTCCATCACCATAGGCAATCTTGTTTAAGCCGCCTTCATAACGTAAGTCAACAGAAAAACTGCTAATATCAACACCGGCACCTATCTGGAAGCCGTAGTTGGCACTTTTGTAATTTAAGTGAGTAGCTTCACCAGCAGATTCCGCAAAACTTTGATTTTTATCTACAGCAAACGAAAGTACAGGTCCTCCGTAAAAGCGACCGCCCAAACCAAATGCACCTATTTTACCACCTAATAACAGTGGTACATCAATACTGGTAAATTTAGCCTTGTTCTCTGGTTCATTAGGGGCATTTACATTAATATTTTTGCTGGTAAGATAAAGCTCGGGTTGGAAATTAAAACCTAAACCACCTACTCTGGCCCAAAAACCTGCCAGATAACCAGCACGGTTACTATTATTAAATACTCCGTTTGAAGGAAAAGAAGCATAGTTTAAACCACCTTTTACACCAAATGAAAAGCTGGGTATTATCTGGGCAGAAGCAATACCAATAGTGAATAAGCAAATGCTTAAAGTTAAAATAATTGTTTTTTTCATGTTTAGAGTTGTTTTTAAGGTGATTGATGTAAATACGTTAAGACTGTTTTAAATTCTGATAGTTGTATAATTAGCAATATCCGGCTCATAATGTTTTATAATTTATACAAAACGTTATGAGCCGGATATCAGGATTTAAAATCTGGGAATAAAAGTATAAAATTTTTACAGAATCAAAGGAATTCTATTTTTACCAGGATAGCCGCCCCATATAGTAATCAAGCACTTTGTTATAAATATAGCAATCGTACCTGGCGTTAATAAGATTGATATTGGCCTTGTCAAAATTATTTTTGGCTACTACAAAATCAACTGAAGTAAGCACTCCTGCATTGAAACGGATCTCGGCAGTTCTGAACGATTCTTTATACGCTTTTACCTGCTCTACCAATACATTATACCTATTATAAGCCAGGGTCATGTTCACATAAGCCTGTTCTACATTCTGACGTAAAACATTCTTGGTGTTTTCTTCTACATATTTTGATTCCTGATAATCAAGCTTAGCCAGCTTTACCTTATTACGATTTTGGAAATAATTTAAAATCGGCACCTTTAAACTAACCCCAAACTGCGTACTATAGTTGTTTTTAAACTGATCATAGTAACCTATATTTTTGAAGGTATTATCATACTGTGTAGTATAAACGGTGCTTTTGCCTGTAGGAGTATTTACAAACTGCTTGGTTGGCACAATAGATGAATCACTAACCGTTGAGTTTTGTGCAGCACTTGAATAATTTGTGGTTACTCCCCCAAATAAAGAGATACTGGGTGATAAAGCCCCTTTAGCAACTTTTACACCTTTTTCGGCGCTTTGGCGCCTTAGCTCAGCTGCTTTTATATAGGCCAATTGCTTTAATGCAGTATCAAATACCTGGTCGGCATTCTCTCCGGTTTGTTTAGCAACATCCTGCACACTTATAGGCTCCAGCTTAAGATTTCTGTTGTAAGGGATGTTTAGGATCTGCACCAGACTTAATTTCGATGCTTCCAGGTTATTTTTGGTGGTCACCAAATTAAGCTCATTGTCACCATATGTGCCTTTTAAGTCATACAGGTCAGATGGCAGTTTATTAGCACCATCTTTTTCCAATATCTCCAGTCTTTCAACTTGTTTTTTGGATACATCAAGCTGATTATAAGCCTGAGCTAATAGTTCTGTATTATCTAAAACTAAAAGATAGGCGGTTATCACGTTAATAGTTACCTGATCTTTTGCCTGTTGAAAATCCATCTTACCAGCCTGATAAGCTAATGATGTTTGTTTAATAGCATTTAAGTTTTGCAGACCGCTAAACAGGGTTAAGTTGGCATTTAAGCTGTAATTGCCAGATGTATATGATTGCGTTACATAACTGTTTGTAAAAGGGTTGATACTACGCCCGCTGTTAAGACTATGATCCACCTGCCCGTTTAATGATGGTAACAGGTTATCTTTGGCTTGTTTATAGTTCACTCCCAGGCGCTGCATGTCCAGTTCGCTTTTCCTAACATCAAGGTTGTTTTTTATAGCAATATCTATACACTGCCTTATGGTTGTTAAAGTATCTGTTTGTGCTTGCGTTTTGATGGCCGATAATACCATCAAACCAAAAAATATAAATTTAAAATATCGCATTACTATAATATGATCAGAGTTGTTTTGAAGATTCGATTTTACCATCTAAAAGATTAATGATACGCGAACCGTATTCGGCATTTTTTTCAGAGTGCGTTACCTGAATAATAGTAACACCATCTTCTTTATTCAGCTTGCGGAACAGTTCCATGATCTCCTCCCCTTGTTTGGAATTCAGGTTACCTGTAGGCTCATCGGCCAGTAGCAATTTTGGTTTGGCTATCAATGCACGGGCTATCCCTACTAACTGTTGTTGTCCGCCGGATAATTGTGCGGGAAAAAGATCTTTTTTACCTACAATATTAAAACGGTCTAAAATATCAGCCACCATGGCTTTGCGCTCAGAACCTTTAAAATCCTGATAAATTAATGGTGTTTCAATGTTTTCGTAAACGGTAAGCTCGTCAATCAAATGGTATGCCTGGAAAACAAAGCCAACATATTGCTTGTATAATGCGGAGCGCTGTTTTTCTTTAAGCTGGTGTACTGCCTGCCCGGCAAAGTAATGATACCCTTCGGATGGCTCATCAAGCATACCGATGATATTAAGTAGTGATGATTTACCCGAGCCAGATGGGCCCATAATAGATACAAATTCGCCTTCATCTATTTCAAGGCTAAGATCATTAAGAACAAAATTTTTAAGTCCGCTTACCTGGTAATATTTCGAAATATGTTGGAGTGATAACATTTTAAATGATTGTTTTGGTTGGTACGTATAAGTTTTTGTTTAAAAATATCAATTCATTTGATTCAATCAAGTATCAATAATATACCAAACTTTTAACATATTAAAAATCAATACATTACAGCAATCAATCACATAGATACTGTTCGCTTATGTAACAGGGAGCGTACGGTTATGATACAATAGAAAAGCCGAAAGCTTAAGGCAGAAAGCTAAAAGCCTCCTTGCCTTAAGTTTTCGGCTTTACATTATTCGCTTCTTAAACTTTTAACTGGATTAGCTACCGCTGCCTTAATAGCCTGGAAACTTATTGTTAAAAGAGTGATCAGTACTGCGGCTATTGCCGAAACAAGAAAAACTCCGGGTCCGATACTTACGCGGTAGTCATATTTTTGCAGCCAGTTTTGTAAAAAGTATAAAGCCAGAGGCGACGCGATCACGCAACTAATGACAACCAGCAATACGAAATCTTTGGAGAGCAGGAACCACAATTGACTAACTGTAGCGCCTAAAACTTTGCGTACACCTATTTCCTTGGTACGCTGTTCTGCTATATAGGCAGCCAAGCCAAACAAGCCAAGGCATGATATAAAAATAGCGAGTCCCGCAAATATGCCCGATAACTTCCCAATTAATACTTCCTGGCTGAATTTTCGGTTATAATCCTCATCAACAAACCGGTAGGTGAAGGGATAAGCCGGATTGTACTTGGTAAAAATTTGACCGATCTTTTCCAACGCGTCATGTGGGTTTACATTTTTTGTCAATCGGTAAATTAAATTGGATGATGGATTGTTATGGTAAACAAACATAGTTGGATCCGCTTTAGCAAATGGCGAAATCATCAACGCATCTTTTACTACACCAATTATCCTAATCCGGTTTCCCTCGTAGGTGATTGTTTGACTGAGCGGATCTTTTAATCGTAAACGTTTAATAGCTGTTTCATTAAGGATGGCGTTTAATGTATCTGATGCCACATAATTATAATCCCGGCCTGCTGACATGTGCATACCCAATGTTTTAAAATAGTCGGCAGTTATACCAATAACTCCCATTTCAACGGTTTCGCCTGCCTGTTTTCCTTGCCATTGATCAAGGTCGTTATGCATACCCACGTCAGTAGCGGGGCTCGAAGCAGTAGCAATACTCTCAACCATCCCGGTTTGCAACAGATCATTTTTAAGAGCAAGGTAGTTTTTACCTAAATCGTCATTTGAATTGGTGGTTAACAAACGGTTGATATTATAACCTGTTGGTCTGTTTTTGGCATATTGTATTTGCCTGTAAATAACAACCGTGCTTATGATAAGCGCAATAGAGCAGCTGAATTGCATCACCACTAATATCTTTCGGGATAATGAGGCTGAGCGCCCAACTTGTATAGTTCCCTTTAATACCTTAACCGGATTGAATGAGGATAAATAAAAGGCTGGCCTGCTGCCTGCAATAAGTGCCGTGAAGAATACGCAAGCCATCATAACCAACCAAAAAGTAATGCTACTAAATGGAATACGGATCACCGAACCGGTAAGCGCATTAAATGGCGCCAATGCTATTTGTACAAAAAGTATGGCGAATAAAAAAGATATGAAAGTGGTTAGTGTCGACTCTGTTAAAAATTGGAATATAAGATGCTTGCGCTGCGAACCTATGGCTTTACGAATACCCACTTCTCGTGCCCGTTTTTCAGAGCGCGCTGTAGTTAAATTGATAAAGTTGACACATGCTATCAATAGAACCAAGATTCCGATAATGCTAAAAATGCGGATATACTCAATAAACCCACCACTGGCTATTCCATTTTTATATTCGGAGTACAAGTGCCAGTCCTGCATAAGTTGCATGATAACATCAGAGTTTTTAGCATTGACATTATTCTCTCCTTTTTCAATGTTTTTAATTTTAGGAGCAACTTGCGTGTATGCAATACCTGGTTTAAGTTTAACATAGATGGAAAAGGCGTTGAAACCAAAACTACCACGGGCGCCCTTTATCCATGGCTGAGTTTGCTCTGCAAAACTAAAAGGTATAATATACTTTATAAATTGCATTACCGAATTAGAAGGTACATCTTTTATAACCCCTGTTACCTTTAAATTATATGCATTATCAATTTTAACTACTCTATTGATCACATTATCGGTGCCAAATAAAGCTATAGCAGTGGCTTGGGTGAGTACTATAGAATAAGGATCTTTTAAAGACTCGTTAGCACTACCATATAACATAGGGTATCGAAACATCTTCAAAAAGTCACTTCCAGATAATATCCCATCCATATAGAACTTTTTATCACCAACCATTAAACCATGTGAGCTGCCGCCGTCAGATTCAGCCACATATTCAATTTCAGGAATATTACTCCGGAGGGTATAAGCTAATTTGAGCGATGTTGTACTAAATGTAAGCGTTTCACCATTACTATTAAAGTTGCGCCTAACCTGGTATAACCTATCCGAATCAGGTAAAAATTTATCGTACGAGTACTCGTTCTTTACCCATAAGGCTATGAGTAATGCAACCGCCATCCCGGCAGCCAGCCCGAGTATATTTATAGTGCTGTAAGCTTTATTGCCCACCAAGTTGCGCCAGGCTATTTTTAAATAGTTTTTGATCATATTTTTGAAAATTCGAAACCCTATGTGCTAAATCCTAAACTAATAAGAACCTTTTATTCTCTATTATTCACTCCGCAAACTCTTTACCGGGTTAGCAGTAGCCGCCATAACTGAGCGATAACCTACGGTGATAGAAGCAATAACAAATGTCGATAGAATAGATGCCAGGAAAATACCCGGGCCAATGGTTATACGATATTTAAAGTCCTGCAGGTAATTGTGCATGACCCACCAGGCCAGCGGTGCGGCAATTACAAAAGCTATAAGCAATAAGTAAGTAAACTCCTTACCAAACAACCATAAAATATGTTGTGTATTTGCGCCTAATACTTTGCGCACCCCTATTTCTTTTGTTTTACGTACTGCCATAAACGATACCAGGCCATATAAACCCAGACAACCTATAAGGATAGCTATACCTGCAAATGCCTCAACTAATTTTAATTGTATATTATCCATTTCATAAAACTTTCCAACGCTATCGTCAAGAAACTGGTACGAATAAAGCTCTTCTGGAAAGGTTTCGTTCCATATTTTTTCAAATGCGGCTAATGAGGTTTTGGCGTTGCGCATATTTATCTTGATAGCCAGTGTAGAGTATGACCGGTAATCGGGCATGATACAAACAGCTGATATTTCGGTATGAAACGAGTAATTGTAAAAATCTTTTACTACACCTACAATAGGTGCTGTGGTTGATCGGCCATTTACGGACAGCATTTTACCGATCACATCCTGAGGTTTAAGGTTAAGCTTTTTTACAAAGGTTTCATTTACCAAAAACTCACGGGTAGTATCGGCAGGAAAAAAGTTTCGCCCCGCAACCAACTTTATCCCAAATGTCGAAAGAAAGTTTTCGTCGCCTGGTTTAGTGTTGATACCCCAATGTTCATCTTCGGCCCGGTGATTGAAACGAACGTCTGTACTGTTATTGGATTGAGAAGCGGGAGGTCTGTAACAGTAAGATGATTTTTCAACACCCTGCACTTCATTAATACGGTTATGCAGCGTACTCAGTTTAGCTTTATCATTTTGTGGTATGGGTAATAACACAACGGCATCTTTGTTAAAGCCCAGGTCGGCGGTTTGGGAATAATGTAATTGCGATACAATGATTATTGCGCCTATAATTAAAACTTGTGAAATGGAAAACTGGGTAACAACAAGTATACGGCGTAGTGAAAAACCGCCAACATGTTTTTGTGAAAGCTTGCTTTTAAGCGCCAGTATAGGTTGAAAACGAGCCAGTACCAGGCCGGGATATGATCCGGATAAGAATACAACCAATATGCTTATCAATATAACAAACACTACAAGCTGAAAAAACTCAAATGCCATTTGGGAGTGAAATAAATTATTGATCACAGGTAGAGCCATAAATGACAAGGCAATAGCCACAATAACAGCCACCAGAGTAATTAAAGCGGTTTCTGCTATAAACTGCCAGAATAATTGGTGTGGTAGGCTACCTAAAACCTTTCGTACCCCTATCTCTTTGGCCCGGTTCAGTGCTTGGGCTGTAGCCAGATTAACAAAGTTTACGCAAGCCGTAATGATCAGGAACAAGCCAATGAAGAATAAGGCCCAAAGGTATTTCTTATCGGCGTAACCATCTAGGTCGGCATTGAAGTGAATATCTGAAAGTGGCTGTAATTTAAACTTCCAAACTTTCAAATCTCGGCCTGTATAATGTTTTTTAACAATAAGAGCCATAGCTTCATTAGCACTGGCCAACGTAGTAGATGGTTTTAATAGCGTAAATGCCTCGCTCCCACTAAAAACACCACCCCAATTGTCTTCACGTCGTTTATCGGTATATTCATCCATGTTGCCATATGAAACATACACCTGTTGTTTACGATCGGTATTGGCAGGCAGATCTTTTAACACGCCAGTAATGGTAAAATTCACTTTGTTATCCAGGCGGATGACTTTTCCTATCGGGTCAGCATCGCCAAAATACTTTCGTGCAGTTTTTTCGGTTACTATAGCTTCACCAGGCTTTACCAATATCGTTTTTTTATCGCCTTTTACCAGCGGAAAATTCAGGATATCAAAATACCCGACTTCAGTAAAAGCAACCCCGTCCTCTTCATTAAATTTTTTAACCTGATTACCCTGGGTAATAGTGATCAGGTTATCGTGAAAGCTAATGACACGAGCCGTTTGTTCTGCCAGCACAAAGTCGTTACGAAAGGTTTTTCCTAAAGGTTGTGGTACACCCTGCGATCTGCCAACACCGTCATCATGCCATTCTGTATATAAGCGGTAAATCCTGTCTGAGTTTTTGTGAAAATTATCAAAGCTGAGATGATAAGAGATCAGTGTGAAAATCAAAATACCGCAGGTGATCCCCAGGGCTAGTCCGACAACACTGATGAACGCGTACGCCTTATTACGTTTTAAATTACGCCAGGCTATTTTAATATAGTTTTTGATCATAATAGTTAAATTCTAAATTGATATGCTTTTTACCCAATTACTCGCTACGCAAGCTTTTTACTGGATTAGTTAATGCTGCTTTTATGGCTTGAAAACTAATGGTTATTAATGTGATAGCAATGGCCGCGGTTGCCGACAATACGAATACGCCAGGACCTATAGTTATACGATAATCATACTTTTGCAGCCAATTTTGTAAAAAGTAAAATGCTACCGGCGATGCGATAATACAACTTATGCCCACCAATAAAATAAAGTCTTTTGACAGCAACAGCCACACCTGGGTTACCGATGCCCCCAATACTTTGCGAATACCAATTTCCTTTGTTCGTTGTTCGGCAACGTAGGCGGCTAATCCAAACAAACCAAGGCATGATATTAAAATAGCCAAGCCTGCAAATATTCCGGACAGCTTACCTACCAGTATTTCCAGATTAAATTTATGATTGTATTCTTCATCAACAAACTGGTATATATATGGGTATGCCGGATTGTAAGAATCAAATATTTTAGTGAGCTTTTTGATTGCGTCCCGTGTATTCGCATTTGGCGCCAAACGGTACATAATGTTATTGGCTACATGGCCATGACTAAAAATAGCTGGTTGAACCGGTGTAAACGGCGATTCCATCAAGGCATCTTTTACCACACCAATAACACGTACCGGTACAGTGCTCCCATTCCAGGTTACTAACTGGTTTATGGGGTTTTTCAGGCCTATTCTTTTTACAGCGGCTTCATTAAGTATAACACTGGTAGAGTCAGCCGCCCAGCTGTGAGTAAAATCCCTGCCTTCTTTAAGGGTCATCCCCAGGGTTTTAAAATAATCATCAGATACAAAAACAGCCGCGATGTTCACTGCCTCATCATTCGCGCTTTTACCCGGCCATTTATCAAGTGACATATGGCTGTATATATTGGTAACCGGACTCGAGGCTGCGGCAACGCTTTCAACATACCCGCTGGCCACCAGATCGTTTTTTAAAGCATCATATTTCGTATTCAGATCACCGCTCATGTCAGTCATCATTAACCTGGCTGCATTGTAGCCTGTTGGTCTGTCCTTGGCATGTTGTATTTGCTGGTATACGATGATGGTGCTAATGATTAAAGCAATAGAACAACTAAACTGTGTTACAACCAATATTTTACGAGGTAAGGATGCCGATTTGCCCTCTTTGATAGCGCCTTTTAAAACTCTTACGGGGTTAAATGACGAGAGATAAAATGCAGGCCTACTTCCGGCCAATAAACCCGTTAACAACACATAAAATAACATGATACCCCAAAACAGTGGGTCGGTATACGGTATACTGATAGCGCTATCAACCAGCGAATTAAAATATGGCAAAGCAAGCTGCACAAACAGTATCGAAAATAAAAAGGCGATAAAAGTGATCAGGACAGATTCGGCTAAAAATTGGATGATCAGATCGCGGCGCTGAGAGCCGATCGCTTTTCGTACCCCAACCTCTCTTGCTCTTCGTTCAGAACGCGCGGTTGAAAGGTTCATGAAGTTGATACAGGCAATAAGCAACACCAGTATACCTATGATAATGAACATCCGAACATAATCAATAAAACCACCAACGGCTTTACCGTTCTTAAAATCGGAGTATAGATGCCAGTCTTTTAAAGGATGCAATATCACTTCTGGTTTTGCAGGCCTCATTTGCGGGCTATGCTCGTATACGAGGTTCTTGATTTTAGGTGCAATTTGTTCAATTGTTACGCCAGGTTCTAACTCCACAAAGGCATTGAATGAATTATTTGTCCATGTGGTACGGGCGGTACTCATCCAGCTTTCGGTTTTTTCCTTAAAACTAAAGGGAGTTAAATAGCTGAACTGCTTGGTAGCGTTTTTAGGAATATCCTTTATTACACCTGTTACTTTTAGGTTCTGCTGATTATCGATCCGGATGAATTTATTTATAGGGTCGACATTACCAAATAAGGCTTTGGCGGTCGACTCGTTTAAAATAATGGAATAAGGATCGGTTAAAGCGTCTTTGGCATTACCTTTAACAAAAGGATATTGAAATATCTTTAAGAAATCGGGGGCTGTGGCACCACCATTCAGGTAAAGTTTTTTGTCACCAACCAATAGCGAATGCCACTGCCATCCAACCCAATCTGTTTCGGCAGCATGCTTTATTCCGGGTATATCTTTTCGCATGACATCAACCAGGGGAATGGCCATGGCAGTTTGTGTATGCTCGCCATCGTGCTGCGTAGTGAAATTTAGCTCAACCTGATATAATTGCTTGTAATTGGGCAAAAACTTATCAAATGAGTATTCATTAACTACCCACAATCCAATAATCAGGGCAACTGCCATACCGGCCGCTAATCCTAATATGTTAATGGCACTATAAACTTTATTGTTGACGATGTTACGCCATGCAATTTTCAAATAGTTCTTGATCATGATTTTTTTAAACTCTAAATACTAAATCGAACATTCGGAATCCGCTTATTCATTCCTCAAACTATTCACCGGATTTGACAAAGCAGCCTTAATAGCCTGGAAACTAACCGTTGCCAATGCTATCAACATAGCTAGTATGCCTGCAGCGGCAAACACCATCCAGTTCACCGTTATTCTATACTGGTAATTTTGTAGCCATTTAGATAAAGCCCACCAGGCTACCGGAAAAGCGATAAGACAAGAAATGCCTACCAGCTTTAAGAAATCCTTTGACAGCAAACCTGTTAAACCGGCAACAGAAGCTCCAAGCACCTTTCTGATACCGATTTCTTTGATCCTTCGTTCCGCGGTGTACGCTGCCAATCCAAATAAACCCAGGCAAGATATGAGGATAGCCAGCGATGCAAATACGCCTGCAAGCTTGCCTGTTAATGCTTCGGTTTTAAATAATTGATCAAAATCATCGTCCATAAATTTATACTCAAAAGGATAAGCTGGGTTATTAACCTTCATGACCGCTCCGATTTTTGCCAATGCTTCTGACAAACCTACATTAGTTTTAATGCGAATGCTTAATACATTGGTTCCTGCTATTTTGTTATATAGTACAAGCGGCGTACTCACAGCGTACATATCATTGTATAAAAAGTCCTTAACTATCCCGGCTATTTCATATTCCTTTTTGCCAACGTCTCTGAGAATCCCACCTACTCGGCCTTGTTTGCCCATTTGCTTTGCCAATGCCTCATTAATAATTACACTATTACTATCCAAAGATGAATTGGTATAAAAATCTCTGCCCGATACCAGTTTCATACCCATGGTTCGAACAAATTGCGGACTTACATCTTCAAATGATATCAATGGGTTTTGCGTAGGTGCCTTCCCATCCCACGAATAATTATCGGTATTTTTCCATACCTGTAACACTGGAAAATCACTTAACGAGGCATTCTCAACTACACCACTTTGTTTAAGTTGCTGATAAACACTTTCAAAATGATCAGTTAGTTTACCCTGTGTGGTCACATAAATCAGATTACTTTTATTGTAACCTAAGTCTCTGTTTTTTACGTGCTGTATTTGCTGGTAAATAATAATGGTACCGATAATGAGTATAATGGACACAGAAAACTGTATGATCACCAGACTTTGTCTGATGAAACCGGCTCCAGCCGGTAATTTCATATTTTTCAGTACGGTAATAGGATTGAACGACGAAAGATAAAATGCCGGATAACTACCCGCCAGCAGGCCTGTGACGAAGCCGATCAGCAATAAATAAATAAGATGAGCTGGTTCGAAAATATTAATAAACAGCTCTTTTTGAACCAGATTATTAAAGGAAGGCAATGCAATATATATAAGCCCAACAGCTATAAATACCGAGATAAAAGACATTACAATAGCTTCGCCGATGAACTGGGCTATCAACTTTCCTTTACCTGCTCCCATTACTTTACGTACACCTACCTCTTTTGCCCGTTTCTCTGACCGGGCGGTTGAAAGGTTCATAAAGTTAATGCAGGCTATAATTAAAATAATAAAACCGATGATAGAGAATAAACGGACATATTCAATACGTCCACCGTCCATTTTCCCGTTAGTAAAATTATTGTGCAGATTCCAGTCGTTCATTCCAAAAAGGAAACACTCCGTTTTTGTTCCACTATTTTTAGTGGTTAAATAATGTTGTAGTTTTTTGTTAACTCCTTTAACATCAGCCAATGGTGTTAGTTCGACATAAGTACGAGCCCAGTTTGCCCCCCACGCCTGCATCCATGGAAATTTATGGTCGATGTTGGCTATTGGGGCTAACCACTGAAACTGAAAAGTTGAATTTTTAGGCAGATCATTAAAAACGCCGGTTACGGTATACTCCTGCTCATTATTTATCTTCAATGTTTTGCCCACAGCATCGGCAGTACCAAAGAATTTTTTGGCCATTGTTGCATTAATAACAACCGAGTGCAACTCCTTAAATACATTGGAAATATCCCCGTTTACAAATGACAATTTCAACATGGAGAATATTTCAGGATCGGCATAGCTCCCGTCTTCGGTAATAGCCTTTTCGCCCAGCGAAAATAAAAGCTGGTCAGATCCAGCCGTCCGGGCAATAGCCTTTATTTCAGGAATTTCCATCTTCAGTGCTTTAGCCATTGGGCCGGGTGTTGCAATAAAAGTGGACATTTTACCATCATAAGTTTGGTTCTCATAAATGGTGTACAGGTTGTTTCGCTTTTCGAAATTATGGTTAAACGTTAACTCGTCCTGTACCCATAAAAATATGAGCGAAGCACAGGCTATCCCCGTAGCTAAACCTGCAATATTTAAAAAACTATAAGCCCGGTTTTTAAGCAGGCTACGCAGGGTGGTTTTAAAATAGTTACCTATCATTGCAATAGTTTTAAGTTTTATGATTATTCGTTTCTTAAACTTTTAACAGGATTTACCAGAGCGGCTTTTAAAGCTTTGTATCCTACGGTGATCCAGGCAATCAAAACCGAGGATATCATAGCCAGTACAAACACCCAAACACTTAATGATATCCGGTAAGCGAAGTTTTGCAGCCAACCTGTCATCAGATACCAGGCGGTTGGCATAGCGATTACAAACGAAACAGCTATCAGCACCATAAATTCCTTAGAGAATAGATAAATGATGCTGCTTACCGATGCCCCTAGTACCTTACGGATACCAACTTCTTTGGTACGCTGCACTGCCATAAATGATACCAGGCCATATAAACCCAGGCAGGATATAAAAATGGCTATACCGGCAAATACCTTGTAAACCAGGGCCATCTGATTTTCCTGCTGATAAAAATCGGCTATGTTTTGATCCAGAAAATATCCGTTATATGCATATTCAGGATAAGTTTTTTCCCACATTTTCTGGAGCTGCGTAACCGTTTTACTCAGATTTGCAGTTTTTATTTTAATAGCCACTTGTGATTCATAAGCGTTCTGAGCTGATATAACAATGGGCTTTACTGTTTCCCGAAGTGAATTGGTTTTAAAATCTTTAACTACACCGCTAATAGGTAAGGTAGGTCCTGTACCTAAACGGACAGTTTTACCTATAGCATCCTGTGCATTTTTAATACCAAGTTTATGGATAAAGGTTTCGTTAACTACAACCTGCCGGGCGGTATCACTTACATCATATGCCTTGCCTGCTGTAAAACGCAATTCATAGGTTTTAAAATAGTCGGCATCACCAAATTTTAAAAAGGTGTTAAAGCCAGGGTCTTTAATGGAGTGATTAAAATAAAAATTCTGGCCAGAATTATTTTCTGAGGATGGCGCATCAGATGAAAAACTAACCGACTCTACCTGCGCATTTTGTAGTAACTGTTGCTTAAAGGAATCCATTTTACGCAGGCTCAGGCTATCTGTGTATCCAGGTATCACCAGTACCGCATTTTTATTAAAACCAAGATCGGCTTTGTTTACAAAATCCATTTGGCTTACGGCTACAATAGTACCAATAATGAGCAATTGCGATATGGCAAACTGAGCTACAACCAGAGCCCTCCGTAAAGGTATGCCCCCAATGGATGCCGCTGTGATCTTATTTTTCAAAGCCAATACCGGTTTAAAACCAGAAACGATCAAAGCTGGGTAGATACCGGATAGCAAGATCACAGAAAACATCACTACTATAGAAAATAATATATTATCAATGTTAAACAACCCGATACTTTGCGGTACGCTGGCAATGTGTTTTAAATAAGGCATAGCCATTTTAGCTACAATGAGGGCTAATAAAACCGATCCAATGACAATTAAGGTGGTTTCGCCTATAATTTGTATGATCAGTTGTTTCCTGGTGCTTCCTAATACTTTACGGATACCTACTTCTTTTGATCGGCCTACTGATTGTGCTGTTGATAGATTGATAAAGTTAATAGAAGCCATAATAATGATCAGCATGGCAATAAATGATAGCGTGCGCAAGGTGGCCTTGCTTATGATATGATCACCGAGCGTATTGCCAAAACGGGTATCAAAATGTAATGCTGACAATGGCTGAGCGAAAATAAGTTTGTGTTTGGTACCTTTTTCATAATGCTTCTTAGTGAAAGATATGAGCTGGTTATCTATGTTATTAAGGGAAGTGTTTGGAAATAACATGAACACCTGGTGACTACTACTGATAGAACCCCAGTCATTTTCGTAGTAATACTCTTTGGGGTGCTGTTTCCAGGTAATATAAGATACCATTATTTTAAAGGGGAAATCAGTATTCACTGCTGGGTCTTCAGTAATGCCTGCTACCTTAAGATCAATCAGGTTATCCATTTTCAGGGTTTTACCGATGACGTTAGTCCAGTTGCCAAAATATTTCACAGCAGCGCTTCTGCTGATAACTACCATATTGGGTTCGGCTAAAACAGAAGGAGTTCCTGCAAGCCATTTAAAACTAAAAATATCGAAAAACTGAGGCTCTATAAATACAACACCTATGTTTTCGGTAAACTTTTTATCGCCGGTGTTTTTACCCTCGCTTATATCCGGTATGGTAATCTGGCTGCCATAACTGGAGTTTAATGCAGCTACCTTTGCCTGCGGAAAATCAACACGTAAAGCATTGGTAGCTGGGGCGGGCATTCCCGGAGTATATCTAAAACCATCATCGTGAATTTGTTTAATTACTATATGGTAAATGTTTTTAAAATTGGGCTGGCTGGTATCAAAACTCATTTCATAACGGATGATAACGAATATCAGCAAACAGGCAGAAATACCTAAAGTTAAACCGGCTATATTAATGGCAGAATACCCTTTATGACGAATTATATTTCTCCAGGCTATTTTAAAATAGTTTTTCAGCATTTTTCGTAGTTTAATCAGCATTAAAGATTAAAACATATACCAAAATATCAAACAGCTGTATATCAATAAATTATATAATTGTTTAAGAATAAAGTGTTCGTAAGTGTAACAACACATGTACGGTTATGATACAGTGAGTATGAGCGAATTAATTAGCTGGTGGGATTACTTTAGTAGGGACTTTACTTCTTTAGGATAACCGGTGAGGCATCAAAATAATACCCGGTAAATTAATATTACAAATTCAAAGGCTCTCATAGACTATTATAGTACTTTCTCTAAGACTAAATATTTACCCTTTGCGCCTACAGAAAAGAAACCTAACCTTTTACATAGGTTTAGTGCTTTTATATTGTCCCCTTTTACCTCAGTGCAGCATTTCCTAAACCCCTTAAGGGTTAGGTCTTTCAAAGAAAACTCAACCAACCTTCTCCCATATCCCATTCTCCATACCGAAGGAGAAACTATGAGCATAGATATGAACCCAATCTTATTTACATGATCATTAGCATAATACGCTAAAAAGCCTTGTAGAACATCTTGCTCAACCACAATAATGATGCAGGCCTTTTCAATAAGTTTATTAAGATAAGTGTTTAAGTCATCATGTTCAAATATGCCACTGCCATCATTGATTAATTGACTCATTAAATCAAGAATTTTTTGTTTCATAAGGATGTAGTTTATTCGCTGAAATTCAGTTGAATAATACAATCTATATGAATATTTCTTCAGAAACGAAAAGAAAGTAAACTATGTAAACTTAGTTTACAGTTGTTGTTTTAATTTTACATGATTTTCACACGTCACTCATCTCGTAAACTATTTATGGGATTTGCCATTGCCGCTTTTATTGATTGGAAGCTTACCGTGATAAATGCTATTAATACGGTAAGTACGGCAGTAACCGCGAATACCCACCATTGTATGTCAATACGATAGGCAAAACTCTGCAGGTACTTGCTCATCATGAGCCAGGCTATTGGTGAGGCTATGATCACTGCAATAAACACCAATTTTAAAAAATCGAAAGAAAGTAAAGTTGTGATGTGTGCTACTGACGCACCAAGAACCTTACGGATACCGATTTCCTTAGTACGTTGCAAGGTTAAAAGAGAAATGAGCCCCAATAGTCCCAAGCAGCTTATAAAAATGGCAATAACAGCACTTGATTTGATCAGTTTATTGAGCAGATCTTCCTTTTTGTAAAAATCAGCTATCTGCTCATCCAGGAAATGATATTCAAAAACGTGATCAGAATAAACTGCCTGCCACTCTTTTTTTATATGCGCTAATATTGCCGAAGGATCATTTGAACTGATCTTAACCCCTATGTTTTGGTAAGAATTTCTGAACGTAGTAATATATTCAGGTTCAACAGCTGTATATAAGGATCTGGAATTGAAATCCTTAACCACCCCTACAATGGTACCGGAGTTATCAGAAAGATCGCCGGCAGCAAGCTTATGCCCGATAACTTGCTGTGGATCTTTTATACCCAGTTTTTGAACAAGTTTTTCATTTACCAGGTATTCCTTAGCGGTATCCCCTTCGGCCAGGTTTCGTCCGGCAATTAATCGTAATCCAAATGTTTTTACGTAGCCGGCATCTCCCATAACTGTTCTGCCTACAAATTTTTCCCAGGGGCGACTATCATATCTTATACTACCGCCTTTATTAGCAGTTGATGCCGGTGCCTGATAACAAAATGCCACATTGATAATACCCGGGTAGGCTAATAATCTGTTACGCAAAAAATCGGTTTTACTTTTGGCATTATCAGGAACCGGCAACATGAGTACTGCGCTTTTGTTAAATCCAAGATCCGCGGTTTTCAGATATCTTACCTGAAGGGTGATCAGTATAGTACTAATGATCAGCACCTGTGCTATAACATTTTGCACCACGATCAAACTTTTACGTGCCAATCCGGCTGATTGACTATTTTGGCCAAGCTGATTTTTAAGGGCATTTACCGGTTTAAAACGGCTCAGTAACGTAGCCGGATAAAAGCCTGCTGCCGTAATAATAAATACCAATAAGCCAAACACAAAAAATATCAGCTTAGGGTCGCTAATGAAATTAAGCGTTAAACTGGTTTGCAGCCAGTTATTAATTACAGGCAGCATTAGCCATACCCACATTACAGACAATAAGGTCGCAAAGAAGGTAATACTGGCAGTTTCGGCCATAAACTGGGAAAATATAGCCGATGGAGTACTACCTAAAACTTTGCGTGTGCCTATTTCCTTTGCCCGTTTAAAGCTTTGGGCAGTAGCCATATTTATAAAGTTAACACAGGCAATTACAATCAACAACAAGCCGATCAACCCAAGGGTAACTAATAATGATTGTTGGATAACTCCGCTGTAACGGCCATCAAAATGGACTTCGCTCAAGGGTTGTAATTTAAAATGGAAGGCATTGGCTCTGTCGCCCAGATCACTCACAGTCATTTTTCTGATCATAGTCTCCACATTTTGAGGCAAAACATGATCAGGCAATAAGAAATATACAGCGGTAGTGGTATTAACCCATCCCCAATCGTTCTGCAATGGTTCTGCAACATCTGGGTAAATGTTTTTCAGGGTCGATAACGACAAAAACATATCAGTTTTGATATCGGTATTTGCCGGATGATCTTTGATGACACCGGTTATTTTAAAATTATTTTTATTATCAATCCTGATAGTTTTCCCGATAACATCCTGGCTGTTAAAATATTTATGGGCCAGGGTATGGCTTAGTACAACGGTATTGGGTTCATTGAGCGCGATGTTTTTATTACCCTGCTCCCATTCATAATCAAACAGATTAAAAAAATGATCGTCAGTTATGGCAGTATTTTCATGCTCTGCAAATAATTTAGCATTAACATCCCCGGGTTGAGTAACAGAGGTTGTTAAATCATGTATACGTAAAACAGCAGCGGCTTCCGTAATTTGAGGAATGTTTGTTTTAGCCTTGAGCATAGCTAAAGGCGAGCCCTGCTCAAACAAAAGACTTCCATCGTCTAAATGAAGTTGTGTTACTACCTTATAAAGTTGTTTGGCATCGTGATGATAAGTATCAAAACTAAGATGGTATGTTATAAACTGAAACAAAATAACACTGCACCCTATCCCTAGTGATAAACCAAATATGTTGATCAGGGTATAAAATTTGTGTTTCCGCAGATTACGCCAGGCAATTTTAAAGTAATTACGTATCATATAACATTGTTTATACGATGATAACTAAAATGCCTTAAATGAGTAGTTAAATAGTGTTAAAGTTTGAAAAAGCACTACTCCATAATTGCCAAACTACATTATTCACTGCGCAAACTTTTAACCGGATTGGCAATAGCTGCCTTAATCGTTTGAAAGCTCAGGGTACATAAAGCTGCCAGCAACATACCAGCGCCGCTCAAAATAAATATCCACCAGCTGATGGTTGTACGGTCAGCAAAACCCTGCATCCATTTATGCATAGCGTACCAGGCCAGGGGCGTAACCAAAACAAAAGCCAACACAATGAGCAGTACCAGTTCGGTTGATAGTAAGGTAACTATCTGGGCAACAGATGCACCAAGTACTTTCCTAACCCCTATTTCTTTTGTTCGCTGGTTAGTTGTATACATAGCTAAACCAAGTAAGCCCAAACAGCTTATAAATACAGATAATCCGGTAGCCCAGGTAAGCAATGTAGAAGTATGCTGCTCCGCATCATAGAATTTGGCAATATTTTCATCAAAAAAATGATATTCAAAATCATCTTCGGGATAAATATCTTTCCATGCTGATTCCATTGCCGAAATGGCTTTTTTCCAATCGTTGCCACCGGCTGATTGTGGCTTTAATGCTATATGAAATGTGCCGTTATTATAACGTTCTTTACTTGTTAAAATAGCCAATGGCCTAATTGGCGAATGCAGGGATTCATGATAAAAATCTGCAACCACTCCAATTATTTCCATCTTGGTATCGCCATTGAAATTATCAATCTGTTTACCTACTGCGTCTTTCGGGTTTTTAAATCCAAATACCTTTGCACAGGTATTATTAATTAAAAATCCTTTTGTGGTATCACTCAGCTGTAAATTTCTACCGGCAAGTAATTTGATCTTATATACATCAATGTAATTTTCATCGCCATATTTTTCTTCCAAATTTATTTTGATGTCCTTTTTTCCATCTTTATAAGTAGCTTCTGTTGAATTACTTGAACTTGAAGATGGTGCATCCTTACCTACGGCTATCATCTCTATTTGAGGTATAGATTTTAGTTTGTTCATAAATACCTGATTACGACTGGCTGTACGATTTTTCCAGGGAGAATTGATAACGATAATAGCATCCTTTTTAAAACCCAGATCCTTATGCAGCGCGTAATATATTTGCTTGCTCACCAATACTGTTGCCATTATAAAAAACTGGGCAATAACAAACTGTAAAACTGTTAATGATTTACGCAACACCGCATTACGTGTTTTATTGCTATTGGCAGCGGTTTGGTTTTTAAGTACCAACGCGGGTTTATATGACGATAATAAGACCGCAGGATAAAAGCCGGATAAAATGCTTACCACAATCGTTAATAGGCACAGAAAAACTATCAGATCAGGATGTCCTAAAATATCTACTTTAATTCCCTGCGGAATAAAATCGACAAACAATTTTAGTATAACAGGAGCCATAGCTACAGATACAATTACCGCAATTAAAGTTATCAAGAACGTCTCGCTCAGAAACTGAATAATGAGCTGCATACGACTACTGCCCATTGTTTTGCGGATACCTATTTCTTTGGCCCTTTGGGTAGCCTGAGCGGTAGTTAAATTCACAAAGTTGATACAGCCTAATAATAATAGAAACAAAGCGATTATCAGCAAACCATACAAGGTTGTTTTATTGGCCGTACGGCTGGTACCTGTATCAAACGTTCCATAAGTTCCGTTAAAATGCAGATCATTTAATGGCTGCAACGTAAAATTCCTGGTATTACCCTTATCTGATGGTTTAGGTGGATTGTTTTTCTTTAACAGCTCATTTAACTGTTTCTCAATATGCGTAACAGTGGTATTAGGTGATAGCTTAATAAAAAGTTGAGAAGCAGATGTTGTACTGCCCCAATTTGTTAATCTAATTTCTTCCTGGAGCGCTTTATTTGAATTTATAGAAGCGTAAGATATAAAATCATGAAAAGTAAAGTCGTTATTGCCTTTTAATGCTTCAACAATACCACTAACGGTTGTGGTTAAAGTATCATAAGTAACAGTACGCCCCAGCATCTGGTTATAAGAAAGCGTGGGGAAGTATTTCTTAGCCTGATCTGTAGTTAATACAACCTGGTTAGGCGCGTTTAATGCCGTCTTGGCAGACCCCGCCTTCCAATTATAATTAAACAGATTAAAATAATGACTATCAGCAATAACTACATTGTCCTGGATCTTGAATTTAACCGGAACGCCTGATTTTGCTGGAATGAGCACATTTGGCTGATTGAGCGTAAAAAACGGAGCTGAAATAGCTACCCCACTCACGGATTTCATTGCTTCGGGCAAAGCACCTGTAACTCCCCTGTTATGAGCCTCCTCACCAGAGAATGTGTAATTTGAAACTATACGATATATCCTGTCGCCATCTGTAAAGGATTGATTAAAGGTAAAATCAAAATGTACAATCAAATAAATGACCAATGCCGAACTTATACCAATGGATAACCCGATGATATTGATCAGCGTAAATAATTTATGCTTACTAAAGTTGCGCAAAGCAATCTTGAAATAATTTTTGATCATAATGATATAATTTCTAAACTCTAATTTCTAAATCCTAAACAGTTTTGAGCTTTCTGCATTTAGCTTTTTATTCGCTGCGTAAACTTTTCACAGGGTTGGCCATTGCCGCTTTAATAGATTGAAAGCTAATAGTTACAAAAGCGATCACTACTGCAATAACACCAGCCATTAAAAATACCCACCATTGTATATTGATGCGGAATGCGAAATCGAGCAGCCATTTACTCATGGCATACCAGGCAATAGGCAAAGCGATTACCGAAGCAATAAGTACCAGTTTTAAAAAGTCTTTAGATAATTCCGTTACGATCTGCGGGATGCTTGCGCCCAATACCTTACGTACGCCAATCTCTTTAACTCGTTGGGTAATGGTGAAGGCTGATAAGCCGAACAATCCCAAACAAGCTATAAATATGGCAATGAAAGAAAATATAGTGAACAAGCTACCCTGTTGTTGTTCGCTATTGTATAATTTCTGGAACCGTTCATCCAAAAACGTATACTCAAATGGGTTTTCGGGTTGTAATTTTAACCAGGCTTCCTGGATAGTATTGATAGAAGAACTGATATTATTACCCGCAATTTTTATCGATAATCTACCGTAATTATCATGAGCAGGCATACGGAATAACAAAGGAATAATACTTTGATGCAGCGACTCAAAATGAAAATCATTTACCACACCGATCACCTTACCTCTTACTCCACCATACGCAAGATCCTTTCCTATGGCATTTTCAGGGGTTTTCCAACCCAATGCTTTTACAGCAGCCACGTTGATAACATAATTATTACTGTCGGTACCAAACTCCCGCGAAAAATTACGCCCGGCAGCCATTTTCATACCAAAAGTGGGTATAAAGCCATAATCTGCATTTACATATTTAACATCCGCTTTAACAGGCTGCGATTTGGCTCCTTCAAAAACAGATATTCCCTGATCATCCAATAACCGGCCAGACGGGATCCGTGATGAGCGCCCTACCTCTTTAACACCAGTGTTTTTCATTACCTCATTTTTAAAGGTCTCAAATTGACTGGCAGAAAATGGATTACTCATGGTGATGATGTGTTCTTTATCAAACCCAAGCGATTTTTGCTGTATATAGCTTAACTGCTGAAATACAATGGTTGTAGCAACTATCAACACAATTGAAACGGAGAATTGCACTACCACCAAAACTTTGCGGAATGATACACCTCCTGAACTTACTTTTAAGATCCCCTTTAAAACCTTTACGGGTTTAAATGATGACATGAATAATGCCGGATAAATCCCACTGAGGATACCTACAAAAAATGGCAGTATAAATAGGCATATTAATAGTTTAGGATCATACAAACTAGTAATACTTAGCCCTAGGTTCGATAAACCATTTATAAACGGTATCAGTAACCAGGTGAGTATTAATGCCAGGATAAGTGAAAAAGAGGTGATCAGTACCGATTCGCTTAAAAACTGGGTGATGATTTCTTTTCGTTGTGCACCTATCACTTTCCGGATACCAATTTCACGTGCCCTCAATGCCGACCTTGCGGTTGACAAATTCATGTAGTTAATACATGCTATCAGCAGAATAAACAAGGCAATGGCCGAAAATATGTAAACCCGCTTAATGTCGCCATTGGTCTCGATCTCGGCATCCAGATGCGAGTGCAGATGTATATCCAATAACTTTTGAATATGCAGCTTGCTATTTTTCGATTCCTGGTAATTACCTGGTTGCCCCGGGAAATGAACGTATTTATCTAAAAAGGCTGGGAATAAGGATTCCATATGCTCCACATTGTAATTTTGCGGTAAAAGCATATAGGTGTAAAAATCATTATTGTCCCAATTGGTATGTAATTGTTTATCACCATATAGGGTACTATCTTTTAAAGTAATAAAAGATAAAAGCATTTCAGGATGTAAGTGCGAGTTAGCCGGAAATGGTTTATAAATACCGGTAACTTTAAAATTAAACTGATTATCCAGCCTGATCTCCTTATTTATAGGATCCTCATCGCCAAAATACTTATGGGCCATGTCTTCCGTCATCATTACCGTAAAAGGGTCAGAAAGAGCAGTCGCCGGATCACCCTTAATTGTTTTTACGGTAAATACATTGACAAAATTTTCATCAGCGAAATAGGAACCTTGTTCATTAAGTAACTTATCCTTATAACGCATACTAACGGTACCATTCCCCCGTAGCTGAGTTACTTTTTTAATATCAGAAAATTCATTTTTTAATAACGGGCCAAATGGCGGCGCTATTGATCCCAGGATAAGTGTTTGGGCACCGTCTGTGGTATTAAAACTCCTGGCTAGCCGGTAAACATTATCAGCGTTGGTATTAAACCTATCATAGCTTAATTCATTTATAATATATATCAGGATAAGCATACAGCACGTTAAGCCAATGGTTAAACCAAAAATATTGATGAACGAGATAAATTTATGTCTTGTAATATTGCGTATAGCGCTCCGTAGATAATTCTTTAACATGCCTGTAAATATTAAATTCTAAAACCTGATATCCCTATCCCAACTACTTCTGCTTATTGACGGTTAAAATACGTACCAATTATATAAAACACTAACAAACAGATAATTACATACAAATTAATATTTAAACTGTTCGCAGGCGTAACAGTTGGTGTCCGGTTATGATACAGTAAAAAAACAAAGAAGCCTGTCAGAAATTAATCCGACAGGCTTTTTATATGATTAATAGTTAATTAGTTCACATTCAGATTGACGCGGCCGTTCCCTCTCACCTCAACCAATGAACCGCCGCCATTCAATTTGCCTTTTACTCTTTCTTTTTCTTTAGTCCCATCAAAATTTCCTGTAAAATTGGTTTCTACCTTTTCGCCCCGGAGATCCAGATCAACACCTTGTTTTGATGGCAGATCCAGGTCAATATGCCCGGAGCTCACATCTATCTTAACATACTTACCTACGCTGTTAAACTGCGCGTGAAAACTTCCTGAACTGGTTGACGCATCAAGAGCACATGACAATTGGGTTAGGTTGATACCACCACCGCTCGTACTGGTTATCAGTTCACCATTAATGCTGTTACCATGAATACTGCCCCCACTTGTCGTTGCATCAATATTGCCCTGCAACCCTTCCAGTTGTAATGAACCTCCAGATGTTTCTAATCTGATGTGCCCAATACAATTAGTCGCAGTGATACTTCCACCGCTAGTCTGCAAATCAATATCCTGACCAGAATTGCTTACATGGATACTGCCACCTGATGTTCTGCCGTGTATGGTACCGGCTAACCTGTCTATATGCAGGCTTCCTCCACTGGTTTCAAAGGTTTGTTTACCGGTTAAGTTATCAAGATGAATACTACCTCCGCTGGTATTCAGATCCGTGGTTACCTGCTTAGGCACGAAAACCCTGAATGATATGTTCAGTGAGTTGTTCCAGTTAAAAAGTCCTTTACTTTTGGCTTTTGCTATAGCTTGTACTTCGCCATTGTTAACGGTTACCTCCAGCACATAATTCTCCAATCGTTTTTTTATTTCATCGTTCGAGATATCATTGTTACCATTATTACCGCTGATATAAACCTCAACCCGGGGCTCCCCGGCACCCGCGCCGGTAACACCAATACTGCCACCTGATGTTTTAACTAAAACCGATCTGATAGCAGATCCTGTTAATGATTTGGTCATATAAGCGATCTGCCCGTTACGCTGAGCAAGGACTATACAGCTTTGACCGGCGACAAATAACAATAGTAAATATTTTTTCATGATTTTTTGTTTAGTTCATCTATAAGACCCACTTCAATACATCTTGGTTGCATCGTATTGAAAATATATCTGGATTCGATCTAATACAATTCAAAATCTGTTTACCCCTATTCGCTTCTTAAACTTTTTACCGGATTGGCTAAAGCAGCTTTTAAAGATTTAAAACTGATAGTGAACAGGGCGATCAAAAAGGTTAAAACCGCGGCTAAAACAAATATCCACCAGTGTAATGTAGTACGGTAAGCAAAATTTTGCAACCATTTATTCATACAGTAATACCCAATTGGCATGGCGATAACCGTAGCCAGCAAAACAGGTTTTAGCAGATCTTTTGATAACAGCAGCAAAATATTCTGCACGGATGAGCCAAGTACTTTGCGTACACCTATTTCCCTGGTGCGTTTGGCCGCAGTAAATGAAGCTAAACCAAATAAACCCAAACAGGCAATAAATATGGCCAGACCAGAAAATATGCTCAGCATGGTTTGTTGTCTGATATCATTTTTATAAGTGGTATTAAATTGCTGATCCAGGAAACTGTACTCAAAAGGATAAACCGGCGCTACTTTGGTATATATTTCTTTAATGTTAGCGAGTGCTGCCGGTATATTACCCGTCTTTAACTTGATCACCACCACCCTTCGATCATCGTTTGGCGAGATCACCAGGGCATCCATGTTTTCTTTAAGCGATAGAAAATTAAAATCTTCTACCACACCCACTATGGTACGAGGCTTATCATCGCGCCCGTTATTTTTTATCCATTTACCCAAAGCTTGCTGTGGTGTGTAACCCAATTCTTTGGCTGCTGTACGGTTAATTAGCGCCGCGTTAGTGGTATCGGTAGCAAATTGTGCAGAAAAGTCTCTTCCGGCTATGATTTTTAAGCCTAATGTTTTCACATATTCAAAATCAGCAAATTCGGTTCTTGATCTAAACACGTCATGCTGTCCTTCGGCGGTAAATGTATGGGTATCAAAAAAGCCTCCTGGCTGCCCCGACATGAGGGATACAGATGATACAACACCAGAATTTTGAAGCTCGTCTTTAAACTGGCGCCGGTGATCGTAAATATCATTGTTATCTATGCTTACAATTACGGTTTGTTCTTTATCATAACCCAACGACTTACTTTTGATATAATGCATCTGGTTCATGATAACAATAGTACCGATGATCAGTAAAACAGAGATACTGAACTGCAATACCACTAAGGATTGCCTGAACAAAGTACCGCCTTTGCCCAATCTTAATTTCCCCTTTAATGCCTGAATAGGCGAAAACGCGGAAAGGAAAAATGCAGGGTAACTACCGGCTAAAAAACCAACAACTAATATTACCCCCAGCAGGAAAAGATAAATAGGTGGTTGATTCCATGAAACGGACAGTTTGTAACCCAATAAGTGATTATACCAGGGCATCAGCATTAATAAAAGGCCGATGGAAATGGCACATGAAATTAATGCTAGTAAAATTGATTCGCCAATAAATTGTATAATTAAATGGTTGCGTAAAGCACCCATTACTTTTCGCATACCAACTTCTTTTGACCGTTCAACCGCCCGTATGGTTGATAGGTTCATGAAATTAATACACGCAATGAGCATGATAAGTACGGCAATGGATATAAAAATGAAAACCACTGTTTTATTACCATGCTTCACATTATCGAATGATGAAGCATCTTCAAAATAAATATCATTCAAAGGAGTAAGTTTCAAGTCAAACTTAGCGCCAAAACGTTGCATATCCTTGCTCATGTACTTATCCATAAACTGGGTGAAACGGCTTTCGAGCGCGGTTTTTGTACTGTGCTCGTTCATTAAAATGTAAACAAACAAGCCATTATTAATCCAGATATTAAAGCCTGCATCTTTAGTATAATTAGCTATCGGAAAAACAATATCAAAATCAAGGTGTGAGTTTGAAGGCACATCTTTTGCAATACCGGTAACTTTTAGTTGCAGGTTTTTATCTACCTGAATCACCTTGCCCATAGCACTCTCCGTGCTGCCAAAATATTTTTTGGCGGTTGTTTCGGTAAGTACTACACTATTAGGATTTATCAGCGCGGTAGCAGCATCACCCTTGATAAGTGGAAATGAGAATAGTTTAAAAAAACCTGGATCTGTAGCATATACTTTTTGTTCGTTAAATGCTTTTTCGCCGAATGAAACCAAATTATTTTGTGGCCTTACACGTACAGCCATTTTGATATCCTCGGGATAATCATTGATCAAGGCCGGGGCATACGGCCCGGAAAGATAAGCGGTACGGGGTTTTGCCGGATCGAACCCACGCATCACCCTGTAAATATTTTTGCCTTGTTTATGAAAACTATCCACACTAAATTCATTGGTGATATACAGGAATATCATCAGGCAAACGGTAATGCCCATGGTTAGTCCCAAGATATGGATAAGCGAAAACGCTTTATTTTTATAAAGATTTCGCCAGGCTATTTTGATGTAGTTTTTTAACATGATATTTTAAATTATAAGGGCCAAATCCTAATTTTTTAAACACGAAATTGTTATTCCTAAACCCGCTACTCGCTTTTTAAGCTCTTCGCAGGGTTTGCAGTGGCCGCCTTTACAGATTGTGTGCCTAATGTTATAAAAGCTATTAATATCGCAGCAGCACCAGCTATCGCGAAGATCCACCATTGTATATCAATACGGTAAGCAAAGCCCTGCAGCCATTTGCTCATACCAAACCAGGCTAAAGGCGAGGCTATCAATGTGGCTACCAGTACCAATTTCATCAGATCTTTTGACAACAAGGCAACAATACTGGTTACACTGGCGCCCAAAACTTTCCTGATCCCTATTTCTTTTACCCGCTGTTCGGCTGTAAAAGTTACCAGGCCAAGTAAACCAAGACATGCAATAAATACAGTTAATGCAGTAAATATGAGGAGTATACTACCCTGCTTCTGCTCTGATTGATATTGGCTGGCAAAATTCTGATCCAGAAAACGGAATTCCGCTTTGTTTTCTATATCAAACCGGCTATATATTTTACTGATATAGTTAAGTGTGGCCGGTATATTGTTTTTGCTTACACGTACGTATAAATTATCTTCATCGTTGGCGTTAGCTGGCATTCGCAATACCATAGGATCTACTTTATGCTGTAACGAATAGGTATTAAAATCTTTTACTACACCTATTATTTTTTGTGTTATAACCCTTCCCTGAGGATCAACACCCGTGCGTACCATTCTGCCTACCGCATCTCTCCAGCCCAACTCATTTACCAGTGTTTCGTTTACGATGATCGATTCGGTTGGATCAGTAGCCATTGTTGGCAAAAAATTGCGCCCCTTAGCTATCTTGATCTGCATGGTGGGTATAAAATCCTCATCAATGATCAATTCTTCCACAATCTTTGATTCAGGATTGATCTTGCCATCTGGCCCCAGGTTAAAATCGCCCGAACTTATATAATTATCGCCTATGGGATTACCAGCAATACCAACACTTTCAATGGCAGGGTTTTGCAACAACTGACTTTTTATAGCCGCTATTTTTGTTCGTACTGATTTATCACGGATGTGGAAAGTAAGTACCTGAGCTTTATTAAAACCAAGGTCTTTATTCATCATATAACGTAATTGCTGATATATAATACATGATCCGGCTATCATTACAATAGTGGTTACAAACTGAAACACCACTAATGATTTTCTGAATATGATGGTGGATGCCAGGCTACCAGTCTGACCTTTCATAGCTAGAATAGTACGAAAACCAGAGAGCAGCAAAGCTGGATATAGTCCGCTTAATATCCCGGTAATTAATGAAAACAACAGAAATGCGACAGTAGTTTTGACTAAACCAAATTGCAGCAACACCAGGTTTTTACCTGATAACTGATTAAAATAAGGCAGTACAAACTGTATCAATACCCCAGCTAAAAGAGTCGCGATCATGGTAAGCATTATTGATTCAGCAAAAAACATGATCATCAGTTGTTTTTTACTGGAACCAATCACTTTACGTACCCCTATTTCTTTAACCCTGACAGATGAGCGTGCCGTAGTTAAATTTACATAATTAATAACCGCTATGGTGAGTATCAATAAGGCTACCATGCCAAATACATACACATAAGTAATATTGCCATTAGCACCTAACTCATAATCTAGATTAGAGTGGAGATGGATAGAAGTGAGCGGCTGCAATTCTAGCTGATAATGCATGGGCCCCATATCGCCTAATAAATTTTTTTTCAAAAACGCATCAGAGCCAGCTTCTATCTTCCTGAAATCACGATGATCTTTTAGCAGCAGGTAAGTATATAAGTTTGAGTTACCCCATCTATCCGTATAATTTGCAGGGAAAGATCGCAGAGCAGTAAAAGTAAAGTGAGAGTTTGCAGGTACATCATTTATTACACCGGTAATAGTATTGGGATTATTTTCTATTAATATGATTTTATCCAATGCATTTGTGGCATCACCAAATAATTTTTCGGCTAAAGTTTTGGTTAATACTACCGACTGTGGTTTTGATAAAGCGGTATTAGGATCACCATATAAAAAGTGGTAGCTAAAAACATTAAATATGGCATTATCGGTAAAACACATGCCATTTTCGTTCATCTGTTTATTTGCATAGGTTATTTTACCACCACCTTCGGCATCAATGCGAATAGCTTCTTCAACTTCGGGATAATCTTTTTTTAATGTTGGTGCAAAAGGTGCCGAAGTTACCGCGGCATTCATCTTACCACCTCCCCAGCTGCCATGTTGTACTACCCTAAATATCCGATCGGCTTTCTCATGGTAACGGTCATAACTCCATTCATCAGCAACATATAGGGTAATTAACCAAAAAGTAGCTACACCAATTGCCAGCCCGCAAACATTAATAAGCGAAAAAACCTTGTGTTTTATAAGATTTCTCCAGGCTGTTTTAAAGTAGTTTCTGAGCATTGGATAAATGGTTTAGAATGTAGTAGTAAAATGCATACCAATTTATTAACTAACTAATAAACAAATACTTATATAATAACAGCCTCAATCAAGCGTACGTAACTGTAACAACAGATGTACGGATATGATACAGTTTTTTGAGCAATAAGAAAAACATTTTCAATGCACTTTCCCTACTCGTTCTTTAAACTTTTTATTGGGTTGGTAAGCGCAGCCTTTATAGATTGAAAACTAACCGTTGCCAAAGCAATAATCATGGTTAACAAACCTGCCGCTATAAAGACCCAAACCTGAATATGGATACGGTACGTATAGTTTTGCAACCAAACATGCATACCATACCAAGCTATTGGCGACGCTATCAAAAATGATATAAGCACCAGCATTAAAAAGTCTTTGGATAATAAAGTGGTCAAGTGGGAAACCGATGCCCCCAATACTTTGCGTACACTGATCTCTTTTTGACGATTTTGGGCCATATAAGCCGCTAAGCCAAATAAACCCAGGCATGATATAAATATGGTTAAGCCGGCAAACAAGCTTGCCAGTGTGCTGGTACGCTTTTCATCATTGAATTTCCGGGCGTATTCATCATCGGCAAAATGATACTCATACGGATATTCGGAGTTATACTTTTTAAATACCCCTTCGGCCCGTTTCAGATTTTCTGCGGTAGTGTTAGCTGGGTTCAATTTATAGTGTATCACGTTAAACCCAGATTTTGGCCCCTGTATGATCATCGGGCGAACCGGCTCATAAGGCGATTCGATAATAAAATCTTTAACCACACCGATGACATGCCAGGGCATGTTATCACCATTTTTGATAATCTGGCCTACGGGGTTTTTAAAACCCATAATTTTAACAGCCGCCTCATTTAACACCATAGCAGTTGAATCTGTTGGGTATGCAGTAACATCAATATCACGACCAGCGCCTACTTTAAGTCCCATGGTTTTCACAAAATCACCATCAGCGGCATAAACAATAAAATCAATTTTCTGACTTTGATCTTTCCCTTTCCAATCGAATCCCCAACTATCGCTCCACCGCTGGGTAATGGGTGAGCTGGTTTTGGTTACCGAGGTTGCCGCTCCGCTGCTGATCAACTCGTTTCTGATCATTTTATAATTCTTCTCGATACTACCCATCATCATGGTATAAACCAGATTGTCTTTTTTGTAACCCAGTTCACGGTCCTGTGCATACTGCATCTGGTTACGGACAATAATGGTACAAATGATGAGTAAAATGGCAAAGGTAAACTGTAAAACTACCAGCAACTTACGCGGAGTGACCAAAGCATTTGCCGCCTTGAACGTGCCCTTGAGTATACTTACCGGTTTAAAGGATGATAAATAAAAGGCGGGATAACTGCCGGCTATAACACCGGTTAATAATATAAATATCAGGCAGATAAGCCAAAAGCCAATATTACCAAACGGTATAAATAGCTGTTTATCTGTCAATTGATTAAAGCCCGAAAGACTAATTTGTACTGTAATAAGAGCAAGTATACCGGCAATCAGGGCCAGTAATATGGATTCGCCAAGAAACTGACCTATCAGCGAGCCTTTTTGAGCGCCTACTACCTTACGAATGCCCACCTCCCGTGCACGCCGCTCGCTTCGGGCTGTACTCAGGTTCATGAAATTGATACAGGCAATCAATAAAATAAATAGAGCAATTACCCCAAATAACCTTACTTTGATGATACGGCCACCAACTACTTTGCCGTTTTCAAACTCCGAGTACAACCGCCATTTACTGGCCGGGTGCATAAATACATCATTTTCTTTTTCGTCGGAGTGTGAACGGGTGATATTTAGTACCTGCTTATTTAACCCAGCTTCAGAAACATTGGGCTTGGCCAATACCCAGGTTTGTACCGAGTTATTGCCCCAGTATTTTTCGTCAACTTTTTCTGTTTTTATCAAATAACTCCAGGGTAGCAGATATTCAAAATCAAAGCGGGTATTGTTGGGCAATGCCTTTAACACTCCAGTAACTGTAAAATTATCAACGCTATCTATCCGGATAACCTTGCCCATAGCGTTATCATTACCAAACAGTTTTTTAGAGAGTTGCTCGGTTATAACTATGGAGCTAACCGTATTTAAAGCTGTTGCAGCGTTTCCTTTTATCAATGGGAAACTGAACATAGTTAGAAAACCCGGATCGCTAAAATAACCAGGAACATTCAGGTGTTTGTCGCCAACAGTAAATAAAAAATTGGCTGATGTAGTTCTGGATACATCCTCTACTCCTGGATATTCCTGTTTTAAAGTTTTAGCCATTACCTTAGGCGTAGTAGGCCAGCACCACAGTTTGCCATCAAAAACCGCCCGGTTATAAGCCAGGTACAGCCGCGATTTATTGGTATGGAACTGGTCGTAACTCACCTCGTTCTGGATCCAGAATAAAATAAGTGCGGCGCTCGCCATACCTATCGCCAAACCGGCAATGTTTATCAGCGAAAATGACTTGTGACGCAATAAATTCCGCCAGGCTATTTTTATAAAGTTCTTGATCATAATGTTTTAAATTCTAGAGCCTAATTTTTAAATCCTAAACAGACAAGCTTTTTTCCCTACAATTACTCACTTCTTAAGCTTTTTACCGGGTTAGCAATTGCAGCTTTAATAGCCTGAAAACTAACTGTCGCAAACGCGATAATAAGCGCAAGCATAGCGGCAATAACAAATACCCACCAACTGATACCTATACGATAAGCAAAATCCTGTAACCAAACATGCATACACCACCAGGCTACCGGAAAAGCAATAAGCGATGATAGAAGCACGAGCTTTAAAAAATCTTTTGATAACATATTCACTATACCAGATACGGAGGCTCCCAACACCTTGCGAATGCCGATTTCCTGGGTACGCTGTAACGTACTGTATGATGCTAAACCAAATAACCCCATACATGAAATACATATGGCCAGCACAGCAAAATACAGAAACAGATTACCGAAATTAACCTCTGCCGCATATTGTTTATTAAATGTATCATCAACAAACGCATAGTTAAACGAACGCTCAGGTACCAGGGTTTTCCATCTTTGTTGAATAGTAGCTATAGTTGCCGGAATATCGTTCGGTTTAATTTTTAAAGTAAACGCACTAATAAGTTCAGGATTGATTCGCATGTTTAAAGGTTGTACCGTTTCCTGTAACGATTGATAATGAAAATCTTTTAATACACCTATGATTTTACCAGTTCGTTCGTCTTGCGAGAAATTCCGACCAACAGCATCAGCGGGCTTACGGTAGCCGAGGATTTTAGCAGCTGTTTCATTAATTACTATAGCCTGGGTAGCATCAGTACCAAAAGCCTTTGAAAATATGCGCCCGGCGACCAGCTTCATCTCAAATTGCGGGATGAAATCATAATCTACCTCGTACAAATTAATAACCATTTGCTGCATAACCCCTGCTTTATTCTCTATTTGGGAGTCACGATTACTATTACCAAACCCTGGTATACCTCTGGAAGCTGTGGCGGATAGTACATTAGGAATCTTTTTCAGTTCACTCTTTATTAATTCAGAGCGGTGTTGCACTGCTGTATCGCGATAAAAATCAATAGCCAGCATCTGATCTTTTTGAAAACCAAGTGGCTGGCTACGCATGTAATTTAATTGATTGTACACTACTGTAGTGCCTATGATAAGCACTATAGATATCGAAAACTGAATAACTACCAATCCCCTGCGCAATAAAATACCACGGCTTGATTTGGCGAACTTCCCTTTTAAGGTGGTTATGGGCTTGAAACCCGAAAGCACTAATGCCGGATACAAACCCGCTACAACACCAATACCACAGGATACCATAAAAAGGTGCAAAAGGTAGCCATTCGAAAAAATACTGGTACTGATCTCTTTACCCGATAACCGGTTGAAAAATGGCAACAATAAATAACTGAACAGAATCGATAACAAAAAAGCGATGAGACATATCATAACCGACTCGCTTAAAAACTGGATGATCAATTGTTTTCTTGCAGCGCCTATTACTTTACGGATGCCCACTTCTTTAGCTCGTTCTGTAGCTCTGGCTGTCGTCAAATTAATAAAGTTAATGCAGGCGATCAACAGGATAAATACCGCGATAATTGAAAATATCCTGATATTATGCAAATCGCCCGTTTCAGGCGCCCTCCTCTTTGCATCCATATAAACATCCTTCAAAGGCTGTATAGAAAAGCCATAGTCTGCTCCATCCTTTTTGTCAGCCTGCGTGTAGTGCCTGTTTGCAAAACCGGGTAGCAAGCCCTCTAATTGGTGATAATTGTACGCTTTTGGCAATACGATATAAGTATAGCATCCCAGGTCTGCCCAATTCTCCGCACTGGGATATAGTATTTCGCGCGTGGCAAAGGAAATCGCCATATCAAATTGAAAATGCGAATTCAAGGGTACATCTTTTATAACAGCAGTAACCAATGCAGGGGATTTACCATTAAGCAGTAAAGATTTGCCAATAGGATTGATATTGCCAAAATACTTCCTGGCCATGGTTTGTGTCATCACCACAGTATACGGTGCTTTAAAGCCATTTTTTACATCGCCTTTTATAACAGGCAAAGTAAAAACGGAAAACAAGGAAGGGTCAGCATAGATCATGTTACCTTCCTGAAACTTTGATTCTCCGTACTGTACCAAAAACCTTGCGCCAGAAATCCGCGTATTAGCTTTTACTTCGGGAAAATCCTGCTGTAGTGAGGGCCCCATCTGCACAAATGAGTTCCCGGTATAAATTGTTGAATTAGGGTGTTTTATATCGGTAGCGACCCGATAGATCTGATCAGACTTTTCGTTAAAACTATCATAACTCAGCTCAAACTTTACATTTATATAGATCAGGAAACAAGCTGTCAGACCCACTGCCAGGCCGATAATATTTATTATCGAAAACCCTTTATGTCTCCAAAGACTTCTAACCGCTATTTTGATGTAGTTTCTGAACATAGGTCTTAATTTAAGTCTATTATTCTACTCATTCTTTAAACTCTCAACCGGATTGGCAATCGCCGCTTTGATCGATTGAAAACTTATGGTAATAACCGCGATTAACAAAGCCACCACACCAGCCAGTACCAAAACCCACCACTGGATATTTATCCGGTAAGCAAAACCTTGTAACCATTTGTTCATCAGATACCAGGCTATAGGCGAAGCTATTAAAAATGATATCAAAACTGGTCTTAAAAAATCCTTGGTTAATAACCTGGTAATTCCAGATACGCTTGCGCCAAGCACTTTGCGGACGCCAATCTCTTTTGTCCGTTGCTCTGCAATAAAGGCTGCTAATCCAAACAATCCGAGGCATGCTACCAATATCGCCAGCAATGAAAATACAGTTGCAGTTTGGGCCGTGTGCTGTTCAGAAGCGTATAAACTTTGAATATGGCTGTCCAGAAATTCGTAATCAAAGCTTGAGTTTGGCATATTAGTTTTAAAACTAACTTGTAACTGCTGCATAAAACGCGGCAGGTCTTTAGTATTATACCTGATAAGCAGCGTTGTTAACGATTCCGGGGCTTTATTCATTTCATAATATATATAGCCTCCTATCTCGGTCTTAAGCGATTTATAATTGAAATCCTTCACCACGCCGCTAACTATAGATTTGTCCAACATCTCCGTGCCGATCTGTTTTCCAACAGCGTCCTGAGGCGATTTGAAGCCAAGATATCTCATAACAGCCTCATTGATCAATACATAACAAGTGCTATCCCCCTCAGCCAGTTTTTGCGGGAGTGAATTGCCCGCAAGCAGTTTTAACTGCATGGTTTTCACAATCGAACCATCGGTATAGCAGGTTTTTACAGGCATACCCTCTTTGTCGGTGGCCAGTTTTCGAACACTTCTACCACTCTCTACATCACCAGGAATAGATTGCACTGCCGAAAAGCTTTCAACAGCAGCCATGGCTCGCAACCCATTCATAAATGCTGTCATCTGCTGTTTATTTTGCGCTGATTTTATATTAACCGCGACCACACCATTGGGATTATAACCAAGATCCCGGTTTCTGATATATCGGATCTGTTGAAGTATAACAATAACAGAGATGATGAGAATAATAGACGACGCGAACTGAAATATCACCAGAGCCCTGCGAATGAGATCGGCAAAAGAGTGCTTTAATTTCAATTTATTCATTAACACCAACGGTGAAATGCGCGACATAGAAAATGCAGGATAGCTGCCAGCAACCAATGTCACAAAAATCCAGGTTGAGAATAAACCCAGCAAAATCGGTGGCTCTAAAAAAGCTGATGTACTCAGCTCAATACCGGTAATATTTTGAAACATTGGTTTTACAGCAAAAGCAAGAAAATAGCCTATAATAATAGCAATAAGCGAGAGCAAGGCAGTTTCAGTATAAAACAGCATCAACAAATTACTGTTATTGGCTCCTAAAACTTTATTAACGCCTATTCCCTTAGCGCGTTTTTGCGATCGTGCAGTAGCCAGGTTCATGTAGTTGATACAAGCAATTATCAATACCAGCAGTGATAAGAACATCAACGCTTTTACCGTACTGATACTACCAATTCTGCCCGAGTAACCTTCACGTATATCAGCCGAATAAAGATGAATATCAGCCAGGGGCTGGAATATAAAATTGGTGAAATATTTATTATCCTTGGCTACATTCTTATCAATAAGCCCAGTGGCAGACGCTTGTACCTTGGCTACATTGGCACCGGGCTGTAGCAGGCAATAGGTTTCGTAACTGGCGTTGCTCCAGTATACATTCTTCCCCATCCATGAATCCATAATATTATAGATCATATCACAGTCGATGGTACTGTTAACCGGTAAATCGGCGTAAACACCAGAAACATGCAACGTATCGCGATTATTTACATAAATGATTTTTCCGAAGGCTGGCTCAGTTCCATATAACCTTTGTTTGGCCGATTGTGAAAGCACAATGGATTTTGGCTGGGAAAAAGCATTTTGCGCATTACCCTCAACAAACTTCATATCGAAAAGGTTAAAGACCGTCGAATCAGCCAGGTATAAGCCTTTTTCGGCAAAATTTTTATCTCCTGTTTTCAGTGATACCGACGCGCCAAAATCATGTTTGATAAGGCGGGTCATATTTTTAACCTGGGGAATACTTTGAACAATGGCCGGACCGACGGAATTAGGTATCTCTGCCCAAACTTTGTAGTTGTATTTGGCGGTCGTTTGCATATTCACCCGATAAATATTTTTAGAGTTTTTGTACATGCGATCAAAACTCAGTTCGGAGGAAATGCAAGCAAATAATGTAATACAAACGCACATACCTATTGCCAGCCCGACAATATTAAGTGAAGTGAAAAGTTTATTGGCAATAAGGTTTCGCCAGGCTATTTTTATAAAGTTCTTGATCATAATAATTGAAATTCTAATTTCTAAACTCTAAATCGCTTTCTGCTTTCAACTCCCTTACTCGTTCTTCAAACTCTCAACGGGATTAGCAATTGCAGCTTTGATCGATTGAAAACTTACTGTAATAACAGCGATAAATAGGGCAGCTACGCCAGCCAGCATCAATACCCACCATTGTATATTTATCCGGTAGGCAAAATCCTGTAGCCATTTATTCATCAGGTACCAGGCTATGGGCGAGGCAATCAAAATAGAAATGAATACCAGCTTAATAAAGTCTTTAGATAGCATGCCCGCAATAGCCGAAACGCTGGCGCCCAATACCTTGCGTATCCCTATCTCTTTGGTGCGTTGTTCCGCAGCGTAGGCGGCCAGGCCAAATAAGCCCAAGCAGGCAATGATAATGGCCAGCGAGGTAAATACAATAAATATCTGTCCTGTACGCTGTTCTGTACGGTATGAGGCATCAAACTCCTGATCCATAAACGAATAATTGATCTGTACATTAGGAGATAATTCCTTCCATCTATCTTTTATTTGAGATAGCAGGGCAGGCAGGTTTTTAGTATCAACCTTAATACTCAAAGCACCTGTATTTTCTGCCAGTGTCATCACCACCGGACCTATGCTTTCACGCAGGGAATTAAAATTAAAGTCTTTTACAATCCCCACTACGTGGTATTTCTTTACATTATCCAGCGTATTTTTTCCTCCCTGGCTTTTATACAGGATTTTATTAACATCATTAAATCCCAGGAACTTAGCAGCCGACTCATTAAGTATAATGCCCGCGGAATCCGTAGGCATATCTTTGGAGAAGCTGCGCCCTGCCACCATCTTCATATCAAGTGTTTTTACATAATCCTCATCAATTTCCCAGCTTTGCGGGAACAGGGATTTTTTTTGATCAAGGGTGGCGTCTTTGTAGTAGATGGCCGTGCTTTTCCAGTTGGAAGTAGGCAGAAAACCCGTCATGGTAGCACTGATAACACCTGGGATTTCTTTCACCTCCTGTTTAAATATTTTAGCCTGCTTATTAAGCTCAAAAACGTTTTGAACAATGAGTACCTGGTTACGGTTATAACCTAAATTTTTTGTCTGGATATAATTTAACTGGTTATATATCACCAGTGTACCAATGATCAGGAAAATAGATATGGAGAATTGAAAAACCACCAGGAAACTCCTGAGCCTGCTACCTTTAAACCCGGCGGCTAATTTGCCTTTTAAAACATCAACTGGTTGAAAAGCCGACAGGTAAAAAGCTGGATATGAACCCGCTATTCCACCAACAAATAAGGATATGAATAATAACGATGGGATTATCCATACCAATGATTGCCTGCTAATGAACAGCTCCTTACCGGATAGCTGGTTGAACAGCGGTAATAAAAACAAGGCCGTTATAAACGCCAGTAAAGTAGCCACAAATGTAACCAGGACAGATTCGGTTAAAAACTGGGCGATGAGCTGTTTACGGTTGGAGCCTAAAACTTTACGTACCCCAACCTCACGGGCCCGGTTTGACGAGCGCGCTGTGGAAAGGTTCATGAAGTTTACACAGGCTATTAAAAGAATAAAAATGGCTATTGCCGAAAATATGTAAATATACTGCGTAGTGCCATTGGGGCCTAACTCACCGCTCAGGCTCGATTTTAAATGGATATCTGTTAGCGGAATGAGGTTCATCCTGAAGAAGCTGCCGCTTTTTTCAAAAGCATCAATGCTCATGTTTAACTGAGCCTGCATTTGCGCACCGCTGAATTTCTTTAACAGTTCAGGAAAGCTGGCTTCCAGTTTTTTGGCGTAAGTAGGGTCTTTTAATAAAACATAGGTATTATAATCGCTCCGTAACCATTCGTTGGAACGGCTGTCGGGCCAGGTAGGCATCGACAAGAAGAAATCAAAATTGAAATGTGACTGCTTAGGCACATCACGAATAACACCGGTTATTTTAAATGGCGTATTATCATTTAACACCAGTGTTTTGCCAACAACATTAATGCTGTTGAAATACTTTTTGGCTGTAGTTTCAGTAATTACAACGCTATTGGGTTCTGCAAGGGCCGATGACGGGCTCCCGTTGATCATCGGTAAGGTAAAAACATCAAACAGCGAAGGATCGGCATAAACCAGCCTGTTCTCCAGTATATTGGAATTGCCTTTTTTAATGTGCCAACTGCCGGCATTTTTTAAGCGGACAGCATTTTCAACGTAAGGATACTCTGCTTTTAAGGTTTTGGCCAGGGGTGGCATACATACTGCATACTGTACGCTGTTATCGCCCAGTTTAAGGTCTTCGTTAATCCGGTAAATCCTGCCAGCCTTGGTATTGTACCTGTCATAGCTTAATTCATCAATTACATACAGCACGATGAGCAGGCAGGTTGCCAGCCCTAAAGCCAGGCCCAGGATATTGATGGTGGTAAACCCTTTATTTTTTTGAAGACCGCGGAAAGCTGTTTTTATATAATTCTTGATCATTTACGTAAGCGTTAAATATTAACTATTATAAAACACCATTTCCCCTTCTTTAAAAACGGCTGTTTTTCCGACGTTTCTTTAAATTTAAAGGATATTAAACTATCCCCGCTGGCGGTAAGTAAAAAACTCAAGCTACCCCCTCCTGATGAGGAGAGGATAGCGAGGCACTTACTAACTTATATAAACTATTTTCTTTTTGGGAGAGGTCTTTGGTTTAAACCATGATATTCTCCATTACGCTTTGTCCATCCAGCAAGCGGATGATACGGTGGCTATAACGGGCATCATGCTCAGAGTGCGTAACCATAATAATGGTGGTTCCTTGTTCGTTCAGGTCGGTTAGCAGTTCCATCACATCGTTACCGTTGCTACTGTCCAGGTTACCGGTGGGCTCATCGGCCAGTATCAGCTTAGGTTTGTTAACTACTGCGCGGGCAATGGCCACACGCTGTTGCTGACCACCCGATAACTGTTGCGGATAGTGGTTGCGACGGTGCATGATCTGCATTTTATCCAACACTTCTTCTACCCTTTTCACCCTTTCGGCCGATGCTACACCGGTGTATATCAACGGTAATTCTACGTTTTCAAATACGGTAAGCTCATCAATCAGGTTAAAGCTCTGGAATACAAAGCCGATGTTATGCTTGCGCAGATCGGCACGTTTACGCTCGGTAAAATGAGCTACCTCAATATCGTTAAAAACATAGCTGCCTGCATCCGGATCATCCAGCATCCCTAATATGTTAAGCAATGTTGATTTGCCACAACCAGAGGGGCCCATGATGGCCACAAATTCGCCGGTAGCAATTTCAATCGATAGCTTATTTAAAGCTATGGTCTCTACCTCTTCGGTACGGTAGAATTTTTCGAGATTAGTAATTTTTATCATTTGTGCCTCCTGGATCATCCCCGCCACGCGGCAGGTAGAATATTTTTTATGTTTCGTTAAGTTATTTTTTTTATATATGATGTTTTGCAACTGCTTTTCGTTGCAGTTTTGTCAATTTATTTTTTAAGTACCAGTTCCTGTATGTCGCCATAAGTTTCATAGCTTGAGGTAATTACCTTATCGCCTGGGTTTAGGCCATTGGTTACTACAAAGTAATCCGGGCTTGTCAGGCCAACTTGTATATCAACTTTATAAGCACGTTTACCATCTTCGCTTACTTTAAATATCCAGTTACCACCGGTTTGCTGATAAAAACCACCCTTAGGGAGCAATACGGCTATTCTCTCTTCACTCAAAGCCAATCTTACCTGTAACGTTTGCCCTTTCCGGATACCTTTGGGCACCTCACCAACAAACTGCATATCAACCTGGAATCTGCCGGCAGTTACCTGCGTAAAAACTTTTTTGATCACCAAATTATAAGTTTTATCAGCAAACTGAAAATCGCCTTTTAAACCGGTGTAGATACGTGACAGATAATGCTCGTCAATATCAACCCTTGCCTTAAATCCCGACTGAACATCTATCTGCCCGAGGTGCTCACCTTGCTTTTTGTTTTGTCCAACTTCTGCATCCATTGAGGTTAACTGGCCGTCAACGTTCGCTCTTAAAACCAAACTGGCAACTTTTTTACGCATCAGTTCCAATGTGGTTTTCATATGCGCATACTGTTCCTGTGATTGCGAAGCCTGTTGCTTAACCAGTGCCGTATCCTGTACTAATATTTGTCTGGCTAATTTATAACGGTTAACCTGATAGTCGTACATATTTTTATCAGATTGATATTGTTGTAAACCAATGGCTTTTTGATCATAAAGATGTTTGTCGAGTTTATAAACCCTTTCGGCTTCTTTATAAGCGTTCTCTACATCGGCCATGGTATTTAATTTGGTGATGGTATTTTGCTGCGCATTGTTATGCGATATCTGCATTTGGGTTTGCTCTGCATATACAGCAGTTTCCTGGTTGGCCAGACTCAACTCCAGATCGGTATTAGACAGTTTTAGTATCGGATCGCCTTTTTTCAGGTTGGCGCCATCCTCAACAAATTTTTCTTCAACAACACCACCCTCGGTAGCATCAAGATAAATAGTGGTCAGTGGCATTACCACACCATTAACCGGGATAAACTCCTGGAAGGGGCCTTTGGTGATAGTGCTGATGGTTATGCGTTCGGTGTCAACATCCAGTTTACTTTTACCCGATGTAAAATAAATACTGCCGCCAACTAATAAAATAATGCCTGTTATGCCCGCAATTGTTAGTATCCGTTTATTGTTCCAGGTCTTTTTTTCAATTTTTCTGTCCACTGTAGTTTATTATATTTTGATAAGTCATAACAAAAAGATATGCCACAAATTAAATTACTGTATTTCAACACATTAAACTACAAATAAGCAATTGAAGCGTACGCTTCTGTTACAGCAAGTGTCCGGTTATGATACAGTGATACAATTTTGCGGTATCCCTTCATTATTGATTTACAGTTTAATACTTGTATTATTATAACTGGTATGAAATTTAAGCATTCAATTACTAATTTGCACAAAGTTTCTATGGTTCATAGATCATAGTTGATGGTTCATAGCAACAAAATACTATTTGGCTTCACCCAACCTCGCTTTTGGGTGGGATTTAGGCGGGGCTAAATATTTATAAAGGCATTAATTATAAACTATCAACTACCAATTACTAACTATGATCCATGAACTATCAACTATGAACTATATAAAAATATGATATTAAAAAAAGCTACTATTTTAATTGTTGATGATGACCCGGATGTGCTGACCGCTGTTAAGCTCTTACTGAAAACAGAAGCCCAGGAAGTGATCACCGAGAAAAACCCGGAGAATTTGAATTGGTTGTTGCAGCGCAACGAGGTTGACCTGGTTTTGCTGGATATGAATTTTAATAGCGCTATTAATACTGGCAACGAGGGTTTATACTGGTTACGTAAGGTTAAGGACTGGAAACCTAACGTATGCGTGATCATGATAACCGCTTATGGCGATATTGACCTGGCGGTACGTTCCTTAAAAGAAGGTGCAAACGACTTTATTGTAAAGCCATGGCATAACGAAAAACTAATAGCCACTATAAAAGAGCTGTTAGATAAAAAGGAAGGCGTAAAAACTACCAAAACCGCGGTGAAAAGCACGGCGGGTGACACTTCTATCCTGGGCGAATCAGAGGTGATGCAGGATATTTTTTACAAGGTAAATAAAATTGCCCCTACCGATGCTAATATCCTGCTCCTGGGCGAAAACGGCACCGGTAAGGATTTGATGGCCAAAGCTATACATGAACGCTCACTACGTGCCGATAAGCCATTTATTAAAGTGGATGTAGGCGCCCTTACCGATACTTTATTTGAGAGTGAGCTTTTTGGTCACAAAAAAGGCGCCTTTACCGATGCCCGCGAAGATCGTACCGGCAGGTTTGAAGATGCACAGGGCGGTACCCTGTTCCTGGATGAAATTGGTAATATTACCCTGCAGCAACAGGCCAAATTATTAACCATACTGCAAAACCGGCAGGTAACCCGTTTGGGTACCAATAAAGCCGTTGATATCGATATCAGGCTGATCTGCGCTACCAACGTGCCCATGCATGAACTGGCCAATGAGAACCGCTTCCGTAAGGATTTGATATACCGGATCAATACCGTCGAGATCAATATGCCCCCCTTGCGCCGCCGTAATGAAGACATTTCCATACTGGCCCGGCATTTTGCTAAACTATATGCCAGCAAGTACCTTAAACCTTCGATGGATTTTGATGCCGCGGCTTTACAAAAATTAAAATCATACAATTACCCCGGCAACGTACGCGAACTGCAATATACCATTGAAAGAGCGGTAATTATGGCCGACGAAAATATATTGCGCCCTGACGACCTGATATTTTCGATCCTGGAAACAGCGCCCGAAACTATTGCCGATGATGACAACATCCAGCTAAGTACTTTAGAAAAGAATGCTATACTAAGGGTTATTGAAAAACACAATGGCAATATAACACGGGCTGCTAAAGAATTGGGATTAACCCGCACAGCCCTATACCGCAGATTAAGCAAATATGATATTTAACCGATATGAATGGCGGCTCTTGCTGCGCGTGTTCCTGATGTTTCTGGCCTTGATTGCCGCCTCATTTGTTATTGTTAGCGGCAAACCACTGTACCTGGTTATTTTTATCCCGCTCATCGTGTATGCGGTTATTGAGATGATCCGCTTTCAGAAAAAAGCACAGGACGAGGTAAACCAGTTTGTGGAGTCGATACATTACCGTGATTTTTCGAGGCATTTTGATGTTCGCCGTGCACCTAATGAGCTAAAGCCATTACGTAAAGGTTTTAATGATATCAATACCACCTTTAAGCTCATCAGCCGGGAGCGCGAAACGCAATACCATTACCTGCAAAAGATACTGGAACTGGTGGATACCGGTATCCTATCCTTTGAGGAAGAAACCGGTAATATCAGCTGGATCAATGAAGCTTTTAAAAACCTCATCGGTATACCTTATCTCAAAAGCGTTCATTCGCTCGAAAAACGCGATCCGGCCCTGTACCATGAATTAACCATCGTAAAACCTGGCGATAGTAAGATCATCACCATTACCCGCAACCAGCAACTGGTAAAAATGCTCATTACTGCCAGTGTTATGCGCAGCGACGATATATTGTACAAACTGATCGCTTTCCAGAACGTAAGTGAAGCCCTGGATGAAACCGAATCAAAGGCATGGTCGAAACTGCTCAACGTAATGACGCATGAGATCATGAACTCAGTAGCGCCCATATCCTCACTGGCCGATACGCTGAAGAACCGGCTGCAAAGTCCCGAAATAACCGGGGCCATTCAAAGCAGCGAACTGGAAGACCTGGAGCTGGGTATCGATACCATCAAAAGGCGCAGCGAAGGTTTACTCAAATTTACCGAAAGCTACCGTAGCCTCAACAAGATCACCAAGCTCGATCTGAACAAGATCCTGGTGCGCGACCTGTTTGAAAACCTGGCCAGCCTGATGCGGCCCACACTCGAGAAAAAGAACATCGAACTGGAAATTATCCTGCGTGACCCTACTCTGGCCATACAGGCCGATATTAACCTCATTGAGCAAGTGATGATTAACCTGCTGGTGAATGCCATAGAGGCCGTAAAAGACCGCGATGAACCCCGTCTGATACTATCAGGAGAGTTACAAAATAACAGTAAAACACTGGTGAAAGTGACCGATAACGGTTTAGGCATGCCACCTGAACTGCTCGATAAGATCTTTATCCCTTTCTTCAGTACCCGTAAAACCGGTAGCGGTATAGGGCTAAGCCTGTGCAAACAGATCATGCTGCTACATAAAGGCAACATACAGGTTCAATCAACCGAGGGCAAGGGATCCTCGTTTATTTTGCAGTTTATACCGTAAGGGCCCCCTAATGGCAAAGCTTACGAAGTTTTTAAGCGAATTTTCAGTTCCCTCCCTCGGGAGGAGTGCGGATGGATAGTGTTGTTGCAGGGAGGGGTTTATGCGTGATGCAAGTTTACATGATCCAGAAACCCCTTCCTCCCCTTCCCGAGGGAAGGAATCGCACGAGGCCAGGACTTTTAAAAGTTTTTAACCATTCCTCTTTTTGAATACCATGATGAAAAACCAAATCCAAATAGATGATACTTCTAAAGGAAGGCGGCTCCTCGCCATTTCAGGCAGTCTGCGCTCCGGTTCATCCAATCATCATATCCTGAAATACCTGGCTACCCAAATCCCTGCGGATATTAATTACACCATATACGATGAACTGGCGCTGATACCGCCTTTTGATCCTGGTTTAGATAACGATAACCCACCGGACGCTGTGGCGCGTTTACGCGGGCTTTTAGCCAATGCCGATGGCCTGATTATTTGCACACCGGAATATGCCTTTGGCGTGCCCGGGCAACTTAAAAACATGCTGGACTGGCTGGTATCCAGCAGTTCATTGGTCGAAAAACCGGTGGCGCTCATTACAGCATCCTTAGGCGGCGAACATGCCCATGCCTCGCTCCTGCTAACGTTGGGTGCGTTAAATAGTCGGGTTATTGATGGCGCTACGCTGCTTATTTCCTTTATCCGCTCCAAAATAAATGCGGAAGGTGTTATCATCCACCAGGATACCGAAGAAAGCTTAAAAACATTACTGCATAATTTTTTACCTTTAGTGACAGATCCACCTCAATAAATTTACCATGAAAAAGATCATTTTGTTATTTTTTGCACTCGCAATTGGCTTTGGCAGTCGAGCGCAAACCACTAACCCATCGGCCGATGAGGTATTGAAACAGGCTTATACGCAGGCTGCCAAAGAACATAAAAAGGTAATGCTGATATTTCATGCATCATGGTGTGGCTGGTGCAAAAAAATGGAAGCTTCGTTGAATGATCCGTCTTGCAAACAAATGATCGATAACAATTATGTGATAGCCACCCTGGACGTGCTGGAGCAACCTGCCAAAAAGAACCTGGAAAACCCGGGATCAACAGAAGCCCTGGCAAAATTTCATGGCGAAAAATCAGGACTGCCCTTTTGGTTGATACTGGATGAAAAAGGAAAGATCTTAGGCGATAGCCAGGTAAGACCAAAAGGAGCTTCGTTGGATACCAATGGCGATAATGTAGGTTGCCCCGCCAGCGAAAGCGAAGTGGCCTATTTTGTTCAGCTATTAAAATCAACCTCCAAACTAAGCGATGATGATCTGGCTGTTATTGGCAAACGTTTCGCACTCAACCAACCCGCTCCGGCAGCAAAACCAGCAGGTACAAATTAAATCAATAGCAGGTACCTTAACCGGCATTTGATGATGCCCCGGAATTTTCGTATCTTTATATGAATAGCAGCCCGGCTCTCTTTTAACATAGAGAGCCGGGCTGTTTAGTTAAGGGTTAAATAGAACAAAAACAGACCATTTTGTATATACAAATCTGATTATCAAATATTTAATACTTTTTAAAGTAAAAAAAACGTG
>CEMM01323027.1:53356-170286 GCA_900068975.1 Hygrocybe conica | reverse complement strand
GTGTTTTGAAAGGTTTAAAAAGTATTAATTACCTGGTTAACAAATAACTAAATAAAAAATGGTCGTTTTTTGGCCTTATTTTCTCTTAACTAAACATCCCGGTTCTCTTATAAAAAGAGAACCGGGATGCTATTGATATAAATATACGAAAAATCCGCGGGAGTATCGATACCGGCGCGCCGGTAAATTAGATATACAGGCAATTAGCGATCAGTCCTGTCCAACCGGTTTGGTGGGATGCTCCTGCTCCACGACCGTTATCACCGTCAAAATATTCGTAAAAAAGAATGTAGTCTTTAAAATCCGGATCGGTTTGCAGCAGTATCAATGACCTAATGCGTCGAACTACTTTAATGTAAATATTAAAAAGTATACAATATGTTATTATATACATATTATTTTTTTTTATATTTAGGTCATAAAATAATTAAAACCAATTTATCATGAAAAATTTTAACAAGCTCAGCAGAGATGAAATGCGAAATGTATTAGGTGGAAATCATTTATGTGCGGTAACAACTGACAATGGAGATGTTGTCCAATATCGTTGTACTGGCGCTCTTCTTGCGTGTATGGATGATTGTATTGCAAAAGGTGATATTATTGAAGGGGGCTGCAATGGCTGCACCGGTTAATCAGCCTCGCAAAATTTTATCTTTGATCCATTTTTAATAAAAATAAAATGGATCAAAGATAAGCCTGAAAAAAATACGAATCATTTCTTGAGGCTTTATTAATTAATACATATGATCTTTTTAACATTATTTAATTTTTATGAGGAGTGTAATAGCATCTTTATTATTGGTTTTAATATATAGCGCTTGTACTGCACAACAAAAGCCTTTGTTAAAAAGAAAGATAACGGTATCTATTGATAGTTTATTTGAGGTTAAAAATTTAGATAGTCCAGAAAGTAAAAGGGTTTTGTTCACTAAAAAGAATGAAAGGATATTACAAAGATTAGATAGCTCAGGTGTAATAACCTATATCCCTAATTATAAACTTGAAAGAAAGCTTAAAAGTGACTTTCATCTTTACGGAAGTATGGGGTTTGACCTCGAAAAGAAAGAATATTATATTCAAGGTTTCATAAAAGATACTTTAAATGCACAACTCCCTGAATATTATGCTTCAAGCAAATCGACTGCGATTGTTAATATAGGAGTATGGAAAGACAAGTCTCATTTGCTACTTGCTTATTTTTTTGGGAAAATCATTAAAGAATTAATGCCGACAGAAACGGTATTAAACCCTAAAAATATCTCACTTGTTAAGCAAAAAAGTTTCTCATTTGATGGTTTTAATAATAATATCAGTGCTTATAAAAATACAAGTGAGGTTTTGACGGGAATAATCAACAATGCTTTTGTTTTTCATCAAAAATCATTTGACAAAGTTTTTTACAGTAATCATGATTACATTTATTTTCCTAATTACAGGATGTTGCTTAAAAACCCCGCTGATTTCAGTTTAATTGCAAACCTTAGCGCTAATGATAAGGAATTTATTCTAACTTTTTTCCCAACGGGTAAAGATATCAACCTGACAGTACCCGAAAAATTAGACCCTATTTTAACCTTAAATAAGGTAAGGATACTGAACGGGGACTATAGTGAGGCTATTTATAAGGTATCATCCTATGTACAAACACTGATGTTGGCACAGGTGATCTATTGATTTAAAAGCTTATTTATGGTAGAATCTAATTTATGAGCGGTATTTTCTTTGTAGCCTTGTTCTTCATAAATTTTACACCCTTTGCCGTCAATAATAATATTGGTAGGATAATAGCTTACTTTAAACAATTCGCATAATTTTGAGTCTGAAGTCACAAGATGATATTGCATATTCAGCCTTTTTTTTATAAAATTCAATGCGTCTGTATTGTCAGTGAGTGAGGCAGCTATAAAAACTATATTTTTTGATGCTTTGTATTTAATGGCCAATTCATTAAGTTGAGGTATTTCTTTTATGCATGGACCGCAACCTGTGTACCAAAAATTTAAAACTATAATTTTGCCTTTTAAAGTCGATTCAGTATTTAGAACTTGTTTATCAATGCTTATGACATTAAAAGAATTACTTTTTTTAGAAACCAGGGAATCAACGAAATAATAAGGTTTATTATGAGTAACAATATGATTTGAATGAATAAGGTTATTTAATCCTAACAATAAAATAAAAAGAGAAGTTCTCATTTTAGGCTGATTTATGCTTTTATCAAAAGTAATAATGATTTTGAATGTTTAAATACCTCCGACCAAAATAAATAGGCTATCATATATATAGGCAATTAGCGATCAGTCCTGTCCAGCCGGTTTGGTGGGATGCTCCTGCCCCGCGACCATTGTCGCCATCAAAATATTCGTAAAAAAGGATGTAGTCTTTAAAGTTCGGATCGGTTTGCATTTTGTGATAATGGCCAAATACCGGGCGGTTACCGTTCTCATCGCGTAGGAATATTTTGGATACCCTGCGGTAAAGCTCATTGGCAACCTCTTTCAGGTTTACATAGTTGCCAGAGCCTGTTGGGCACTCTACTTTAAAATCGTCGCCATAATATTCATAAAAACGGTGCAGGCTGTCAATGATCAGGTAGTTGATGGGTATCCAGATGGGGCCGCGCCAATTACTGTTGCCGCCAAATAAACCACTGTCACTTTCGGCCGGTGTATATCCAATACCAAAATCAACACCATTTACAGCCACATGAAATGGCTTATCCAGGTGATATTTAGAAAGCGAGCGGATACCGTAATCGCTCAGGAATTCTTTTTCATCGAGCATATATTTCAATATGGATTTCATCCGGAAACCACGTAGTAAGCTGATCAGGTGCTTACCATTCGCGCTTTTCTCGTTCCAGCGCGAAACGAGGGATGCCAGGTCGGGCCTGTTCTCGGCAAACCATTTCATCCTGTCGCGAAATATAGGGCTGTCGGTAATATCGCTCTCGTTCAATACCTCGGTAGCAAACAGTGGGATAAGCCCTACTATACTACGTACCTTCATTTTAATGGAGCCATCATCCGGGAAGCTGATCTGATCGTAAAAAAAGCCGTCCTCTTCATCCCAAAGCCCTTCATTGTTTTCGCCCAGGTTCGACATGGCACCTACAATGTAGATAAAGTGCTCAAAAAATTTCGAGGCGATATCGGCATAAGCATTGTCCCCTGCAGCCAGTTCTGTAGCTATCCGCAGCAAGTTAAGCGAGTACATGGCCATCCAGCTGGTACCATCAGCCTGTTCCAGGTGCTGGCCACTCGGTAGGTGCATGTTTCGGTCAAAAACACCAATATTATCCAAACCCAGGAAACCACCTTCAAATACATTATTGCCAGAAGCATCCTTACGGTTTACCCACCATGTAAAATTGAGCATCAGCTTATGAAATATCCGCTCCAGGAAATAGGTATCTCCCTTGCCATTGTTGGCTTCTTTATCGGTTTTATAAATGCTCCAGGCTACCATAGCGTGCACCGGTGGATTACCATCGCCAAAATCCCACTCATAGGCCGGTAGCTGCCCGTTGGGGTGCATATACCAGTCGCGGGTAAGCAATATCAATTGATTTTTGGCAAATGCCATATCAATACGGGCCAGCGCCAGGCAATGGAAAGCCAGATCCCAGGCGGCAAACCAGGGATATTCCCATTTATCGGGCATGGATATCACATCGCGGGTATTCAGGTGCATCCATTTGCTGTTACGGGCTGTTTTGCGTTGCTTGGGCGGTGCAGGTTGGGCAGGATCGCCCCGAAGCCAATGCCGTATATCGCAATAGTAAAATTGCTTGTTCCACATCATACCGGCAAAAGCCTGTCGCTGTATCAGGCTGCGATCTTTATCCTGTTTGTTGCTATATATATCGTTATAAAACTGATCGGCCTCGGTAATGCGGGTTGTAAATATGTGGTCAAAATCTTCAAAACTGTAATTGGCATCGGGCGACAGGCGCAACCGTATCGTAACGCTTTGTTTGGCTGCCACCGTAATATCATAATTAACAGCTGCTTTGGTGCCGGTATTCCGTGGATTGACGGTATCGGCACCGTGTACAATATGGTCATTAATACCGTCTTTATGGTATTTGATGCCGTTATCGTAATTATAAAGCCGGTTGGAATTGGTTTCGTTATCGCAAAATAGCAGGGTATTAGCGCCTTCGGTATGCAGCCAAAGCTGATCAAGATCTTTATGCGATATTTCTATCCTGCCCTCTCCGTTGGCTGTTAAATAGGGCTTATAATCATTGTAGCCCCAGCTCCAGGTATTGCGAAACCAAAGAGTGGGCATTACATTTAGCGCCGCGTCCTGATCGCCGCGATTGTGGATGGTTATTTTGATCAGGATATCGTCTTGTGCACTTTTGGCATATTCTGTAAATACATCAAAATAAGCGTCGTTGTCAAATATCCCGGTATCTATCAGTTCAAATTCAGGATCTTTACGGGTACGGCGTTTGTTTTCGGCTACCAGCCATTCGTATGGAAAAGTTTGCTGCGGATATTTATACAGCGCTTTCATGTACGAATGTGTGGGGGTGCTATCCAGGTAATAATAGATCTCCTTTACATCCTCACCGTGGTTACCTTCGGGGTTACTGAGGCCAAAGTAACGTTCCTTGATGATGGGGTCTTTCTTGTTCCACAAGGCTATGGCAAAACAAAGGTTCTGCTGTCTGTCGCAGATGCCTGCTATGCCTTCTTCGCCCCAGCGATATGTTTTACTGCGGGCCATATCATGCGTGATATAATTCCAGGCATCGCCATTAGCGCTGTAATCTTCACGAACGGTACCCCATTGACGATCACTTACATATGGGCCCCATTTTTTCCAGCTGGTATCTTTTAACCTTGATTGTTCTGCATTCATGATAGAAACTCCTCACCTGATAATGCTTTTTTGAAGCAAGTGTTTGCAAAGTAGGCTTATTTAAGGAAAGTTAATATAATTGAATGGTTTGTTTTACATGGGGATGAAGAAGCCTCACCTAATATGATATGTCATTGCGAGCGAAGCGTGGCAATCTCCTCGCGTTTGTATCGAATATACTAACGAGGAGATTGCTTCGTCGTTCCTCCTCGCAATGACATATTCTTTATTTTTATCTATCCCCAGGCGTTCCTTAAAAACCGGAGCCAGTTGCCGTGCATCATGTTATCAATATCCTGATCGGTATAACCGCGTTTTTTGAGCAGGGCGGGTACTTTTTGCAGATCGGCGATGGTTTCCAGATCATATGGGCATTGCTCGCGACCGAAGGCGCCGTCTAGGTCAGATCCCATACCGATGTGCAGCGCGTTGCCTGCTATCTGACAGATATGATCGATATGATCAACCATTACTTCCAGGTTACAGTTCATGCCTTTAGGGGTTGATTGTCCCCTCACCCAGTTAGGTACCATCATCCAGGCATCCAGCGCGGCGCCTATCACCGCACCGCGATCTATCAGGGCTTTGATCATCTCATCGCTATACTGGCGGTTGTGGTTCACCAGCGCACGGCAGTTATTATGACTGGCCCAAACATGACCGTTAAAAAGATCAAGGGCTTCCCAAAAACTATCATCACATAAATGCGTGGCATCCAGGATGATGTTAAGGCGTTCCATTTCTTTCAATAACTCATGCCCTTTTGGCCCCATATAGCCTGTTGCATCGGTGCCTTGCGCATAACGTCCCGGACCGTAATGTGCGGGCCCAACAGCACGTAAGCCATAATTATAGGCCCGTTCCAGATGTTGTACAGTAACGATGGAATCGGCACCTTCCAGACTGAGGATATAACCGATGGGTTTATTTTCTGTCGATTGCCCGTCGCTCCAAAGTTGCAGGTGTTTTTCCAGCGATGGCAGGTCATTTACCTGCACCATTTCGCCGGCATCTTCCATAGCTTTGTACCAGGCTATCTGTCCCTGGGTTTGCGCCCAGGCCTGTTCTGGCGAATGCCAGCCCGGCAAGGGATTATCCGGTGCTACGTAACGCCCAATTTGCGTGCCTACCACCAGGCCGATATTGCCTTTGCGTAGTTCGGGTAAGGTAACTACCGCCTTGGCACGGTCGGGCTTGTCGGTGAGTCCTTCTTCGCGTTGGTTAACTTCGAATAGCGGACGGGTAAGGTCGCGGTTCCATTCCAGCGCGTTCATGCTCAGGTCAAGATGGGCGTCGATTATAAACATATCAGATCGTTATTTTTCTGTCGCGGGCGGCATTGAGCCACTCCCCATTAAGTACTTTATTTCTAATAGTATAAGCACGTTCATATAAAGCCACAGTTGGACATATATGATGTGGTATACCGTACAATACATCGCCTATCTGGTAAGCATGACCTTCGCCAGCCTCTACCACCAGATGCTCTTCGCTCTGATCAACAGGTACCAGTTCTGGAGCATTTAAAAAATAGATGCGTTTGCTCAATTCATTCTCTGCCGATACGGATTTATGCCCAACATCCAGGCAAAGTTTAGTAGTACCAGGCAGGGATATTACCCTGGAAATCACTAAGGCAGCTGGTAAAAAACCTTGCTCGGCCATACCCAGTTGATAGCCTTTGTCCCAGTAAACAAAAGTACCGGGGCTGCATTCCACGGCTCCTCTTTTAGCATGGACGGGAAATGTTGGCGATCCGCCTGCTATGATTATTGGCTCAGAATAAGCACGTTTTTTGATGTCTTGCTGTAGTTTTAAAACCGGTTCAAAACTGGCATTGCAACGTTCGGTACGGGTAACCAGATCGGTATCATGGATGTGACCATCATAAGCGTGTAGACCAACAGGGTTCAGTCCCGGTAATACGGCGCAATCCATATACAGTTGCAGAGCCTCAAAGCCGGCTGTTATGCCTGTGCGGTTCATACCTACATTAATGTCGAGGTAAACATCAACCTTCAGCTTGTATTTTTCGGCAACCTCAGATATTTCATTTGCTGCCGCGGCATTATCAACCAGACAGGAGAATTTGGTACCCGGATATGCGTGCATGAGCTTAATAAAGCGGTAAAGCTTTGGACCCACCGGCTGATAGGCCAGCAACACATCTGGTGCTTTGCTAATGGCTAGCAGTTCAGCTTCGGCAATGGTTGCACACTTGAATTTTTGGATACCTGCTTCCAGAAGTAACAGTGTAACTTCTTTATTCTTGTACGTTTTTACATGCGGACGCAAACGAGACACCTCATCGATCATGGTTTTAAGCAGTTCGATGTTGGCTTTTACCCTATCCGGATAAACCACCAAAGCCGGGGTGTCCAGCTTTTCTATATCATCAATTGTGTACCAGTTCATGTTGAGTGATGGATTTTTGTCTGAACCTTGATTTCCTGGATTTAAGGATTATCACGATTATTGATTAATTATCATGCCTGACCTTTATTGTGGTTTCAACTCAGTATTCACCACTTCTCCATTCACTAAAATAATTCAAACAGTGCCTCTATTTCTACAGGGATATTGTCAGGTAAGGAGCCCATGCCTACGGCGCTACGTACACCGATGCCGTTTTCTTCGCCCCATACTTTGGCAAAAAGCTCACTGGCGCCATTAATGATAAAAGGATGTTTTTCAAAATCAGGGGTACAATTTACCATACCCAATACTTTGATCACTCTTTTTACCTTATCAAGGCTGCCGATGTTGGCTTTTATGGTGGCCAGCATGGCTAAACCAACCTGGCGGGCTGCCAGTTTACCGTCTTCCTGTGAAATGGTATCACCGATACGCCCTATGATCAACGTGCCGTCGTCCTGCACTGTGCCGTGGCCCGACAGGTAAAGATATTTGCCGTCAACTAAACAAGGTTTATAAACGCCAAGTGGCTTTGGTGCAGGCGGCAGGTTTAAACCCAGCGCCGCGAAGTTTTCTTCGGGAGTGTTCATACCGGTAAAATTATAAAGTTTAGGCAATAATTAGCAACAAAAAAGCCGGGGATCTCACTCCCGGCTTCGAATTAATCAACTATAGGATATTCTATTTAAATTTAAAGGTAACGCCAACGTTAATGGCATAATCGGCAAAAGCGGCATCGCCCTGCGTATATACACCGGTTAGCTGTGTGCTGATCTTATCAGGTACACTTTGTGTACGATCGCGTTTGAGGGCCACCGGAACAAAGGCGTATATAGAAAGCGCTTTGAGGCGATAAGTAACACCCGGCTCGGCCGAAATGATATAGCCCGGTCTTCTGAAACCGTTGCTGCCACCTACCAGATCTTTTACCGGTAAACATTCGTAACGTACACCTCCCGAAAAGTCGAATTTACCAACGCCATAGCTGGCACCTCCCCTGATCATTAACTGGTCAGGTACACTCATAATATCACTTCCGTTGGCTACAGCTTTGGCGCTTGGTGTACCGCCGCGGGCCGATGATACTCCGTTTTGCTCACGCGGACTGATGAGGTAATAAAAACCGCCATATAAACCAAACTGATGGGTGAAATTATAGTAAGCGTTGATCTCGGTGGTGATACCTGTGCCGCCATCACCCAGTTGTATTGACTGGTCAACAGGGCCCAGTGTTTTGGTATCATTTGCACCGGTGTGGTAAAAATAATCCTGATAATTATAGTTACCAGTAGGCAGTTTAAGGCCCAAACCTACCTGGATATTTCCTTTTCGGGCTTTAGCCGGGTTAAGCAGCCAGGCATAAGCCGTTAAGCGGATATCGCCTAAGCCAAATGAATGGGTACTTAAACGCTCTTTACCGCCATGCTCATATAATGATGAGCGGCTGTTATCCACAATAGGCAAATCAAGCGCGAACGACCAGCGATTGTTAAAAATGCGGGTAAGCGTAAGATCCTGGGTATAGGAATGGTTAATAACATTGGTGCCCTGAGCAATACGTTGTTTTTGTTCCTGTGTGCCGACAAAGTGCTTATATGAACGGAAATAACGATTATTACTGTTCAGCAACCAGCTACCGTTGGTATTGGTACTGTCGGGATGTTCGTCCATGGTGCATAAACCACCGGTACTGCGAATGGCTACGCATCCCTGCGCGTTTGCCTGGGTATTGGTGAATAAGATGTAAAAAGCGATAGCAAAAAGTGTTCGTAAAGTTAGTTTCATGTGTGTTTGGTTAATATAATAGGATTATGGTAATCAGTTTAATAAAGCCAGGTTTCTCAGGCCTGGCTTTCACCTGCTCTCATACAGGATTTTTTATTAATCAACTAAATCTCAAATCTTTGGTGTTTTTCTAGGGGAACACGATAAACCCCGACGGCGCTTTCTTAACCGCGAACCATAAAGCCAGCAATACGCCATAGCTGCCGCCACGTTCTATCCATTCAAACATTTCGTAATGCGGATAAAACAGTTCGCTTGTTATTTTCCAGATAATAAATACGAGCAATAAATTTTTAAAGGGACGGATCAATATGGAAGTAGCTGCTAATATTTCAAAAATGCCAACTATCAGTGCGGTTTTAGCCGGATCGTGAAAACCCAGGGATTGGTATTGTTTCAGCAGTCCGGCTTTTTGTATGATGTTAAGCCAACCATGACCCAATAACAATAAGAATGCTATTACCCTTAAGCTGCCTATCACCGTTTTTAATACAGACTGCTCAATTACTACCTCGTCATTCATGCGGGCGAACCATTGTTTCAGCGGGATTTTAATCCCCCCCTGTATGATCAATAGCACCAGCGGGGCGCCAAAATTACCGGCGCGTTCAATAAACTCAGCAAAGGGTTCACCTGATAGAGGGCGGAATGACGCGGTAATAATGCCCCATATCACCAGCCAGCCAGCTACTGCACGTGTAGGGTAAACCAATATGGATATGCCCATCAAAATATCGACAGAACCCACAACCGGCATTAAGCGATAGGCATCATCATGCCCAATACCCATCACCGCGAAATAGTTACACCATATTTGCTTGGTGATGATGCCAAATGCTCCATGCCCAATAAAACACATAGCACAAGCCAGCCGTAACGTGAAATAAATTTTTTGATCGGTAGTTAAACGTAACATTCTTTCTTGTTTTGTTTTGGATCAAAGAACAAAGATTTTTGGATGAAAGACATAGTCTCAAAATCCTTGCTCCTTGTTCCAAAAATCTTTACTCTATTTATCTGCTCCGTCTGCTTTGCCTCTTTGTACAGCGTACTGGCCAACTTTAGCGCCGGTTATCAAGCCCACTTCACAATCGCTGCGGTAATGAATGGCACCGTATAACCGTGACATAGCAGCATCATGTGCCAGATCGGTAAATTTGGTACCCCTATCTGGCAGCAAATAAGTTAATACTGTTGCTGCAGCTGCGCTAAAATTAGAGTGACCGGAGGTATATGCCGGAAAATTAGGTACCCCTGTCAGCGTTTTAATATCCGGATTAGCCTGCGACGGGCGCTGGTTAAAATAAAAATATTTGGTATCCCAGCACACAATGGCGGCATCCATTTCGGCCATATTCAGCAGGGCAAAGTTGCGTGCCCAGCGGATCTCGCTGTAATTCTGTTTCACAAATTCATCAGCAGCAATAGCGTTCCAGTGCCCTGTGGGGGTATACGTACCAACACCGTCGGCCCAGAAAGCCACTTGCTCCTCGTGCGCACGTGAGTGATCCTTACTAAAGGATAATACCTCTTCGGTCTCTTTCTTAAATTCTGGTGAATTGGTTAAATAAGGAGGTCCTGGTCTTATAGCAACCACCGTAAGTGTATCAAACAAAAACGGCAAAACCTTTGAAAATAAAGGCAGCATCGGTGGCCTTTTTGGTGTTTCCAGGCTCACCCAAAATTGTTCGCCCTTGGTAGTAGCGGTTGTTTCAAAACCTTTCCAGATGGCCGCAGTACCAATAGCTTTGCCGGCACGGTCATTTCGGGCACGATTAGCAAATATAGCGGCAACTTGTTTGCCTAACGCCTCGCCAGCATTAAGTTCGCCGCGGGTGTTTGCGCCGGCCATGATTCGGTACAGTTTTTCCTCATCAGCTTTTTGCTGTATGTAGGCAATTTCGGTAGGGAATAACAATTTCATGATCTCCACAGTAGTTCCGGCCACAACAGCATCTTCGCTTGGGTACGATGGCAGGTCGGAAGTTGGCACCAGGGGCGTAATCCCGGCATCATTTTTATACGGAGCAATACGCTTGTATAAGTTTTTAAAATGCCAGGCTGCTATCAAAGCATCGTATTGACTCGCGCTAACATAAGCATAGGCCCTTGCGGCATACGGTGGGTTTGAAAACGGAAATTCCGGATAATTGAAAGGATTGGCAGAGTTTGGCGCTGGATAAGTACCATCCGGATTTTGATAAGGTGGCACGTTGTGTTTGGCTACCAGATCACGTAATATCTCGTTCCACCTCAAAACCGAACCTGCGCTCCAGTATTTTATGCTCGCTTTCTGATCATCGGTTAAGCTGCGCTGAAGCGCTTTGATCTCATTGATATCAGCAACGTAAGCCGGTGAGGTTACAGCGTCCGGAGCGGCTACGCTCAGCACGCTGAAATCAGTTACCAGTACCGGTTTCCAGGTATCAGCATTCAGATCGATATTGGCAGGTGCCAGTGCGGGGTACAAGGAAGTACGATCAGTAATGTCCTTTTTACATGAGCTTAAAAAAGCTGTACCTAAAAATAGGATTGGGACTATATAGCGTAATGTTTTTTTCATCTTGATCATCGTTAAGTTAACCTGCCTATTTTTGTTTTTTAGTACTGAAAACGTAATAAACACCACCGTAAAATGTCCGGGTTTGCCCCACATTACGGCCACTTAAAACATAATTACCACCAGCGGTAAACTCCAGTCCGCTAATGGATTGAAGGCTGTATTTTAATATTACCCCGGCCAGTGTCGAGTTCATTTTATTGCTGGGGAATGGCATATCGTTTTTACGAATATCAAAACCGCCAATTGTAGTTACTTTGGTTAATACAGCTTCGGCATTAAACTTTAAGCTCCTATAACCCGAGCTAATCAGGAAGTTGGTCATATTAGGCATTTCAACCTCGTTGGTATAATGCAATTCCGTAGTATAATAAGAGTTTCTGTCGATGGTAATATTGCTCCGACGGATGTACTGACCGGCCCCGGCAATAAAGAACCGGCCTGTCTGGTAATTTAACAAGGCTCGTAAGGCCACATTTTTACTGTGAAGCCCGATTGATAAGGGCAAATAATCCGCTTCATAATTGCTTAGCGGTATCGATCCGGATAATATGGCATGCAAACTAAACAGGCCTTTGCCAATTTCTTCTTTTACAGCCATCCATTTGATAGATGCTGTAAGGTCCTGAAAATTGTGTTCGCCCCTTAATGTACCTGCTGTAGCGTTGGTGGTTACATAGGGTACCATGAATAATAAGTTAATACGGTTTGATAAACCATAGTTTCCGCCAAGGCTGTATACGCTGGAACTTACTGTACCCAGGTTAAGATTGTCGCGTTTAAAGGTACCTTCCCAATAATGATCCCAGCTGCTGTGGGTATACATACCAGCGGCGCAAAAATAATTCTTGGGGATCATCAATGCGTCGGCATCTGTTTGCGCTCCGGCAAATGGCGATAAAATAAGGCAGAAGGCTATAACTAAAAAGCATCTGCAGAAAAGTTTTGATAAATTTTCTATCATATATAATTTAATTAGGGTGAGGCTAATAAATCTGTAACCGGGTTATAACCTGGTTAACAAATATTGATAAGCGGTTTTTACAACCAATTAGCAATACAAAAGACAATCAATCCATAAATTGTGCTTACAAATAACTCATGTATATTCTAAATACTACCCAAACAGTTGTTTTAGGCGCTAAATCAAATACACTTGCAGCTTTAAACAAAGCGTGCAAAGTCATTCTACATCATCATTTAGGGTTTATGATCAGGAAGTAAAGTTTGGGGGCTTGCCCGGAGATTCAATGAAGGGTGAACTCAAATGGTATGATATAGGGTTCATTGCGGTTTTAAGCGTAGTTGAAAACGTTAAAAACCGGTAATGCATCATTTGACAACTATATTCGTTACTAAAACTTACTTTTTTAACGGGAGCTTCGTGCCCTTTTTTGCTCAGAGGTACATCGCAAAACTCTTTGGCGATGATTAAATTTGCGGAAACCAAACGGGTTTTTACACTATTTGCGATGCAAATGAAGGACATGGTATCGCGGGTTACCTTGTATCTTAAATAATTATAGTAAACTCCTTTTAGTTGTAGCTGGCCATGGTCAACCACATAATCATTCCAATCATGAATGCCTGGTAAATGAACAGGGAGTCTTATTTCGACAAGTTTGGTGGCATCTACCTTATTTTCGTAGATCTGCTTAACTATCTGAACTTCTGATCGGTGAATTAAATACTTAAAAACCAAATTATATCCGCCCAAATTGAACAGATGCACATTCAGTAAGAGTATGGCTATAAACTTTTTCACCAAAAGAGACAATTAATAGGATATAATCAATTGTAAATATATTGATACGATCGATAAAAACAAATAAATAATCAATAATTCATTAAGCAGTAGTGTATTGCTCACACAATAAATATCTTTACCATAATATAGTTATCAGGTATCATTATGGATATTTTAAAACAACCCTGGCCCTGGTATGTAGCCGGCCCTTTGATCGGGCTTGTGGTTCCCGCTCTTTTATTAGCAGGCAATAAAGCATTTGGTATATCATCATCGTTGAGGCATATCTGCGCGGCTTGTTTGCCGGCAAATATTTCTTTTTTTAAGTACGATTGGAAAAAGGAAAGTTGGAACCTGTTTTTTGTTGCCGGTATTGTGCTGGGTAGTTTTATAGCCACACAATGTTTATCAGGCAGTCACCCTGTCCAAATCAATCCGCAAACCACTACCCTGCTCAAACAGCAAGGCATTACAGATTTTAGCGGCCTGCTGCCAAAGGATGTATTTAGTTTTAGTCAGCTGTTAACTTTAAGAGGATTTATTTTCATAGTTATCGGAGGTTTTATGGTGGGCTTCGGTACCCGGTATGCAGGCGGTTGTACGTCTGGACACGCCATTATGGGTATATCAACTTTACAATGGCCATCTGTAGTGGCTACCTGCTGCTTTATGGCGGGTGGTTTTGCCATGACCTGGTTTATTTTACCTTATCTCATCAGCTTATAAATGACGCGTAACATTAAATATCTCATCATCGGAATGCTTTTTGGCATTGTACTGGTTAAATCGGAAGTGGTGTCCTGGTTCAGGATACAGGAAATGTTCCGGTTGCAATCATTCCATATGTATGGCATCATCGGCAGCGCTATTCTAGTTGGCCTTATCTCTGTTTTGCTGATCAGGCGTTTCCAGACAAAAACCATATCTGGCGAGGTAATCGTTATCCCGGTTAAGAAATTCCATTGGGGCAATGTTTATGGCGGGTTGATATTTGGTTTGGGCTGGGCTATAACAGGTGCTTGTCCGGGTCCATTGTTTGCCCAAATAGGTAGTGGTTTTGCGGTAATTATAGTTACCTTACTCAGCGCTATAGCAGGTACCTGGGTTTATGGACTGCTACGGGACAAACTTCCGCATTGATTTACTGTTGATCAAATATGGTAGAGAAGAAAAAATTAACCGTCGGTAATGTGATCTATCTGCTATCGGCAGCTATTATCATTATTATGCTGGTTAATCCAACAGCCAAAAGTTTATTAATAAGAGGTTTGATAGGTATTGGCTTTTTTAAACCCGAGATACCAGTTCAGGTGTCCAAAAAAGCTTTGGCAGATCCGTTTAACATAGCTTTCAGAGATAGCAGCGGAAGAATTTTAAATACCAATGATTTAAAGGGTAAAGTGATATTTGTAAACTTTTGGGCCACCTGGTGCCCACCTTGTATCGCGGAAATGCCTAACCTTAACGATTTTTATAAGCAATATAAAAATTACCCCAATGCGGTTTTCATACTGGCTGATGTTGACGACAACTTTAAAAAAGCTAACGAGTTTATGAAAAAGCATCAATATGTTTTACCTGTTTATACATTAGCCAGCAACGTACCGGAAAATATTATGGACGGAACCATCCCTACTACACTAGTATTTAACAAAAAAGGCGAACTGGTATTTAAACACACCAATGCCGCCAATTACAACAGCGCCGGATTTGCAGATTATTTCACTAAGCTAACTAAGCAATAATTAACCGGGCCTATTAATTGTCATGTATACACAAAACAAAATCAAGCATTCTAACATAATTTTATTAAATTAATTGTTGTTATTTTAACACTTATTATTATTTTTTCTTTTCTTTACAATTCCAATATCAAAACCTAATTCAATGAAAAAGAAAACTCTTACCCATTTATTTACCTGGTTACTATGTCTTGGTTCAGCTACTGCTTTTGGCCAAACCGGAACCATTACAATTAGTAATGATTCAAAAAACACCATTGATAAAAACATTTACGGACAATTTGCAGAGCATCTTGGTCACGGAATATATGGTGGTTTTTGGGTAGATAAAAGTCTCCCGGTAAAAAAACAAAATCGCATCAGACTTGATGTTGTAGAAGCTTTGAAAAAAATAAAGATCCCAAACCTGCGCTGGCCCGGTGGTTGCTTTGCCGACGAATATCACTGGCGCGATGGTATAGGTCCAACAGCACAGCGCCCGCGTATGGTGAATACCAACTGGGGTGGCACAACCGAGGATAATAGCTTTGGCACGCATGAATTTCTGGAGCTTTGCAGTTTATTAAAATGTGAACCTTATGTGGCTGGCAACGTGGGCAGCGGCACGGTTGAAGAAATGTCAAAGTGGGTTGAGTACCTAAACTCCAACAGTACCAGCACGGTAGTACAGGAAAGAGCAAAAAATGGCCATCCCGAACCGTATAAAGTTACATTTTGGGGTGTTGGAAACGAGAGCTGGGGCTGCGGCGGAAATATGACGCCCGAGTTTTACGTAGATCAGTATAGGCGTTATGCTTCCTTTGCCAAAGATTATCCGGGTGCTAGGCTTAAAAAAATAGCCAGCGGTCCTAATGCCGATGATTATAACTGGACAGAAGTCTGTATGAAAAACATACCGCAGCACATGATGTACGGGCTATCACTTCATTATTATACTATACCAACAGGCAACTGGGGTAAAAAAGGCTCTGCAACTTCATTTAGCGAAAGCGAGTATTTCAATACCATGGTAAACTGCCTGAAAATGGAAGAGCTGGTAACCAAACACTCGGCTATTATGGATAAATATGATCCGAAAAAAAAGGTGGCATTGATAGTTGACGAATGGGGTGTTTGGACAGATGCTGAACCCGGCACCAATCCTGGCTTCTTATATCAGCAAAACAGTTTGCGCGACGCGCTGATAGCTGGTACCACGCTAAATATTTTTAATAACCACAGTGACCGTGTTAAAATGGCAGCATTGGCACAAACCATTAACGTTTTACAATCACTTATTTTAACCGATAAAGAAAAAATAGTGCTTACCCCTACCTATCATGTATTTGATATGTATAAAGTTCACCAGGATGCCAAATACCTGCCCATAAAATTAGATGTACCTGATTATGAAGTTGACGGCAAAAAGATAGCAGCTGTAAATGCATCAGCATCTCAGGATGCCGCGGGTAAGGTGCATATTTCCTTAGTTAACCTGGATATTCATCATCCTATAACCATTACAACCGGCTTGCAGAATATCAAATGGTCGACAGTAAGTGGGCAGATACTCACTTCGGCCAATGTAACCAATATCAACACCTTTGCCGATCCGAACAAAATACACCTGAGCAATTTTACAGGTGCCAAAAAAGATGGTGACAAACTGGTGGTTACATTACCTGCCAAATCAATAGTGACTTTGGAATTGAATTAAGCATATTTTAAAATCTCGAATCCACGCGTCATTGCGAGGCACGAAGCAATCTCTACACAGGCAGGTCAACCTTAACAATTGCTCTGTAAAGTTTAGAGATTGCTTCGTGCCTCGCAATGACGCGTTTTGGACGTAAGAGCCCTTAAAACGACTTCACCTTAATCCCCCAAATATCACTCAGCGCTTTTTTAGCGGCATGATAACCACACATACCATGTACCCCGCCCCCGGGAGGTGTAGACGACGAACAAATGTAAAGCCCTTTAACGGATGTTTTATAAGGCGACCAGCGCAACGCCGGCCTTGTAAACAGCTGGCCGATATCAATAACCCCTCCGTTAATATCACCACCTATATAATTGGGGTTATACTGTTCCATTTGGGTGGTATTAAAAGTATGTTTAGCCAGTATGGTATCCCTAAAACCCGGGGCAAAGCGCTCCACCTGCTGTTCAATAATGGCAGTCATATCTTTTTCAGACCCGTTTGGCACATGACAATAAGCCCAGGCCGTGTGCTTGCCTTCCGGCGCACGTGATCTGTCAAACTGGCTTTGCTGCGCCAGCAATACAAACGGTTTTTCGGGATGCTCACCTTTCCAGATCCGTTGCTCCCCAATAGCTATTTCTTCAAATGTATTACCTATGTGCACTGTACCTGCCTGTTTAACCTGTTCTGCTTTAAAGGGGATCGGCGCATCCAGGGCCCAGTCTATTTTAAATACGCCCATCCCGTAACGATAACGCTCCAATTGCCATTTATACAGGGATGAAAACCGGTGCCCGGCTATTTTCAGGAGTTGTTTAGGGGTGATATCAAACAATACAGCATGCGCTGATGGAAGCTGATTTAATGATTCTATATAACGGTCAGTTTCTATTTTACCCCCTATCGAGATAAAATAGGAAGCTAAAGCCGAGGCTATTTGCTTTGATCCCCCTTTGGGTACAGGCCAGCCTTTTAAATGGCCCTGCGCCATCAGCACCAAGCCGATAGCGGAAGTAGCTAAATTGCTTAAAGGTTGGATGGAGTGTGCGGCCATACCCGCAAACAAGCCCTTTGCGGCCTGTGTTTTAAAGCGTTTCTCTAAAAAGGTTGCAGCTGTTAAACCATCGAAGCCAAACTGGGCCATGGCCAAAGGGTGTTTGGGAAAATGCAGCGGACCTAAAGCATCCGGCGCGATGAGTGGCCAATTTTTTACTACAGGTTTGATGAGTTTGAGATAAGCCTGCTCATCGTCGCCTAATAAGCTTGCGGTTTGTTCAACTGATTTAGTCAATATAGCGGCCGTGCCGTCATCAAACGGATGCGCGGCCGCTATTTCGGGATAAATATATTCAAGCCCGTGCTGTTCCAGCGGTAATGTTTCAAAATATGGGGAAGCTGCGGCCATCGGATGGATGGCCGAGCATATATCATGCAGATAACCGGGTAAAGTAAGTTCTGCTGAACGAAGGCCTCCTCCTACCTCCTTTTTACCTTCAAGCAATAATACCGACAAGCCGTTTTGTTGTAATAATATAGCAGCAGCCAAACCATTGGGGCCAGAGCCAACAATTACAGCGTCATAGTCGCGTTTTTCAAGCTTCATGTATACGGTGGATGTTTAAAAACATACTAAGGTATTTAAATAAACAGTTTGATACCCTAATGAATTTAAAAACGCGGTCGTATTGGATGATCAATTTAAAACCTCGCCGGCATGGGTAGCTTCCGGTACCTCGATCAGTTTGCCGGAACGTACATCATAAATGTAGCCATATATGGGTATGTTCCCTGCCACCAGCGGATGCTGACGGATGCGTTGAACATCTTCGATAACACTTGCTTCCAGGCTTTTAAAGGTCAGAAAAGCGATATGCCGCGCTTCGGTTGATCCGCCGCTTTCTTCGGTATTGCGCCAGCCGTGTTCATCAACAGTAGCGGTTTTCAGGCTTTTGGCCAGCAGATCGCGGATAATATCATCAGTGAACAAAGCCATTCCACAATCGGTATGATGAATTACGAACCATTCTTTAGTACCTAACAATTTATGCGATATCACCAGCGAACGGATAGCATCATCGCTGGCACGGCCACCGGCGTTACGGATCACATGCGCGTCGCCTTCGGCCAAACCTGCATATTGGGCCGGATCAAGCCGGGCATCCATACAGGTTAGAATGGCAAACTGACGGGCCGGTGGTATGGTTAACTCACCTTTGTTGCCAAAGTGCTTTACATATTCCTGATTGGCCGAAAGCACCTGTTGGTGAACTTTCGACCTGATTTTTTGCAATGGATCAATTACGTTTGACATGGTATCTTTTTTTAAGATGATGATCAGGCAGATTTTCTGCTGTGGTTGATCAATGCTGATTCATAAACCGAAGCAATAATATCATCGGCAGAAAATGTACCCAGGAAGTCGAAATCGATATGACTATAAATAACCTGTTTGGAGGGGTCAACAATGTAAGTGGCCAAAAGCGGCGCGTTTACATCAATGCCTGAAAACCTGTTCCAAACCGGATCTTCATCAGAAAACACCCTGAACGCCTGCGCCAGTTCTTTTTCCTCATCATAGTAAAAATTAAGGGTAAAACTATGCTCCCAGGCTTTCTTTTCCAGCTCTTCGGTACGTTCATCACTGATGATCAACAGGTTTCCGCCGCTGGCTTTTATTTCATTGTGAATATTGTTGAGTTGTTTGAGCAACGTAAAACCATGATCGCGCCAATGATGCGAATAAAAAGCGATCACCAGTGGCTTATTCAAAAGATGTCTTAATGAAACAGGGCCATGCACTTCGGCTCCGTTAAAAAACTGTTGCCAGCGACTGTAAGTACTATAGAATTTAAGATCTGGCACATAGTTGCCAGCCTTAACAGGCTTTAAAGGCTGGTATGGCTTAAACGGAAGATCAGTATCTGCAACGATCTCTGACAGATCAAAAAATGGGTATTTGGTATTATTATTTGTAGTTAACATTTTAAATTGAATGAAGATTAAACGAATTGTAATTGATTGTTGTGATGATAGCTCAGGGTCAACAACTGAACAATCCGTAAACTACAGGGTAGTCAGCTAATAGCCTGGCGACTGTGGGCTTGTTTAATTGATTTACCAGATAAGCATTCATAAAGTGTATGTTAAATAATGAGATCAGTAGAATATGAGAGTAGACGGGGATCGACAGAAGATGTAACTCAACAACAGCAACACATGACCATTTTCATATCTTCACGATATAAAAAGAGAGGTGTATTTAAGGTTAATTTACTGCCCGACATAATTTTGAATGTTTTGAAGTTCAAATATACTATAATGTCTATCTATTTAGTATATATTTTATAAATTATTTTTTTATTTTTTGTTTTCTATCTTTCAGTCAAAAATAAATTATGCTAAACAAACGGATAAAATACTATACTTTACTGATAATCACCGTTGTTTCTATCCTGTTTAGCTGTAGTCAAAACCCCAAACACCGGGTATCCAAAGCCGATTCTATAAAAAAGAAGATCGTAAAAGAATGGAATAAAACCATCCCCGGCAGCTTCAGCGATCAAACAAAGGCCGTTTTCGACAGCTCACAAATAAATATTTTCCTTAAAAAGTATCCCGCCTTTGATCCATATGCCAAGGATATTAACTTGTTTTATAGTAAGCGTAAATTCGCTTATGCCTGGTATGCAAACAGTACATTAATAGAGCAAGCGGGTAACCTGGTTGATAGATTAAACAATTTACAAAACGAGGGCATTTATAGAGCTATCCCCTACCCAAAATCCTTAGATTCACTGGTGTTTGATGCGCATCCAAAAGCAACTACTGTAAAAGCTAAAACCAATATTACTACCGAGTTGATGCTTACCGCTCAGTATTTTGTTTTTTCAAAACTGGCTTTTCAGGGCATGAGCGACTCGGTTACCCGTGCGGTAAACTGGTATCTGCCGCGTAAAAAGGTGTCATATAATGATTATCTGGACAGTTTATTGAAAAAGCCGGGTAAGCCAGGTGGTGTTTTATCAGAGCCTGTTTATCGGCAGTACGATCTGTTAAAAAACTTCCTGGCTAAATACCGCCATCTAGATACAATAGATAAATGGCAGCCTATTATTCCCGGTAGAAAACTAAAGCCAGGTGATTCCTCAGCAGTAATCTCTTTGATCAAAAAACGACTTTACAAATTGGAAGATTTTAAAGGCGATACCTTAAGTAATATTTATGATGACGAACTGAAAGATGCTTTTAAGCAATTTCAGCTGAGACACGGCCTTACTGCGGATGGCATTGCTGGCGCAGGTACAATAGCGGAGTTAAATATCCCGTTAAAAACCCGGATGAGGCAGATCATGGTAAACATGGAACGCTGCAGATGGCTCCCGGTAAGTCTGAATACTGATTACCTGGCGGTGAATATACCTGAGTTTAAACTCCATGTTTATCATGCCGATAGCTTATTATGGAGTTGCAATGTAGTTGTAGGTCAAAAAGTTCATCAAACAGTGATATTTTATGGCGAGATGCAGTATATCGTTTTTAGTCCGTATTGGAACTTGCCCGAAAGCATCATCCGGAATGAGGTATTACCCGAGATAAGAAAGAACCCCAACTATGTGAACGAACATAATATGATCATTACCGGAAAAGAAAATGGTTTACCGGTGATTAAACAAAAACCAGGTCCGGCCAATTCCCTGGGATTGGTTAAATTCCTGTTTCCGAACAGTTATAGCATTTATTTGCATGACACACCATCAAAATCATTATTTGGCGAGTCATCAAGAGCATTCAGCCATGGATGTATCCGCGTTGGCGAACCTGCAAAACTTGCTTCGTTTTTATTAAAATATGATACTACCTGGACTGCTGACCGGATCAGTAAGGCTATGCACCTGGGTAAGGAGCAGCAAATAACCCTTAAACATAAAACACCTGTTTTTATAGCCTACTTTACTGCTTTTACCGATCGTAACAACAAACTCAATTTCCGCAAGGATATATATAACCGCGACGAGCAACTGGCATCAATGATCATATCAGGAAAAGGCAGTTATTAAAAAAATACCGATCGATTGCATATAAGGCCGTACTTTCTTTTTATTTGTCATTTTGACAATAAAATTTGCTATTATGCCTTTTCAAGGTTTATAATACTGGTAAATTAAAAAAACAAAATATTTTTCGTGGCTTTGTAGGCAATAGTTAAAATTTAATTGTCCCTTCTTTAAATCACTTCATGTGCCCGGCACAGTTCCAGAGCGATTAAGTGTGAATTTAACACCAACATTGATTATTAAAACCCGGAAAAAATTAGGCCTATGTAAAAAACGCTTACTAACCCTACCCAAAGCACAATTACCCGGCGGGAAATTGCTGCTCTACAGAATGATTTTTGAATGTTTATAAATGCATGTGCAATCGACGGCACTTGCTATTAACTCCCTTTAAATTCAGTAAAATATGAAATTTTTAAAACACCCAATGGGTGTACATAGGCCATGGATATCCAAATCTTTGCCCTTATGTAAATTAGCCCTTGCAGGTTTAGTTCTCATAAATACGCAAACAGTGGCCCATGCCAGCCCTAAGTTAACCAACAACCTTAATTTTAATATCAAAACCAACATCGCAAAGATCAGCGGTAAAGTAGTTGATGAAAAAGGCGAACCGTTAATTGGCGTAAGTATTCGCATAAAAGGTACTACAACAGGTACCCAAACTGATACCCAGGGTAACTTTACACTGGATGCCGACAGCAAAACAGTTTTGATAGTAAGCTATATAGGCTATACTACAAAAGAAGTAATTGTAGGGGCAAAAACTTCATTCACAATAACACTAACAACTAACAATAACTTAAACGAGGTAGTAGTTACAGCTCTTGGTATTAAAAAGGAATCAAAAAAACTGGGATATTCTGTTTCAACAGTTAAAGGCGATCTGCTTGATAAAGCCAAAGAATCAAACGTGGCCTATTCATTAGAAGGCCGCGTAGCTGGTTTAAGCATCAGTGGTACTAGTGGTGGAGCAGGTTCATCTGCACGTATATTGTTACGTGGTGTAACCAGTACCAGTTCTACCCAGGGGCCGTTGTTTGTCATCAATGGTGTGCCAATGGATAATACCCAGAGAGGCCAGTCGGGCGAATGGGGCGGCGCTGATTATGGTGATGGTATTGCTAACATTAACCCGGATGATATTGAAACGATGACTGTATTAAAAGGTCAGTCGGCATCTGCGCTTTATGGTACGCGTGCTACAGGTGGTGTTATTTTGATCACGACCAAATCTGGCAAGAAAAATTCCGGCTTTGGCGTAGAATATAACAGCAACTACCAGATGGATAAAATTTACGACAATACCGATTTCCAAACCCAATACGGGCAAGGCGAATTTGGTGTTAAACCAGCCAACCTTGCAGCAGCGCTAAGCACAGGCAGCCTGGCATGGGGACCAAAACTTGATGGTTCACAGGTAATTCAGGTTGATGGTAAAACCCATGCGTATTCAAAAACCAGTGACGATTATACCAAATTTTACAAAACTGGAAATACCTTTACCAATACAATAGCTTTAACAGGTGGCAATGAAAGCGGCGCTTTCCGCTTGTCAATGTCAGACATGAATAATCACGCTATTACACCAAACAGTGGATTGAACAGAAAAACCTTTAACTTTAACGGTTCGCAAACCGTAATGAAAAACCTGGATATTAGCCTGGTTGCCAATTATATATTGGATAACGAAAAAAACCGCTCGGGTTTAAGTGACGGACCAGGCAATCCCAACAACGTACAATTTTTGGCACCTAACCAAGCTCAAAGCACGTTAGCACCGGGAACAAAAGCCGATGGTTCTGAACAATCATTTACCAATGATATATATGTAACCAATCCTTACTTTGCAGCTTATAATTTTATAACCAACTCAAACCGGGAGCGCTTAATATCTTCTATCTCGGCCAAATACAATGTAACACCTTGGGCATATGTGCAAGGCCGCATTGGTTATGACCAGATCCATGACAAGCGTTTTAGGGTAGAACCAACCGGAACGGCATATGTGAGCGGCAGCAATGGTAATTTAAAAACACAACAAACACAAACAACCGAATTTAACGCGGATGTATTATTAGGCGCCAAGCACGATCTGATCAAGGATTTCCTTAACCTTGACATGTCTGTAGGTGGTAATATTCGTAAAAGCAATTATGATGGTATTTATATCAACGCCAACAATCTTATCCTTCCTTACTTTTATGACCTTTCAAATGGGGCACAAAGGCTCGCCGGAAATATTGGATCAGATTCAGGCGGTTTGGATGATGACCCTAAAAGACAACAGGTTAACTCAGCCTATTACACTGCTGATTTTGCCATAAAAAACTTTTTGGTTTTAAGTACATCCGGACGCTATGATTATTATAGCAGTATATCAAAAGCATTAGGCCCCGGTCTTTTCACTCCTTCTGTTTCTGCAAGTTTTATATTCTCTGATCTTACTCATATCAATGGTCTTGATTTTGGAAAACTCCGTGCTTCATACGCAAAAACAAGTAATCCGGCGGTTCCATTTACCAACCAGGTTTACTACAGCGTAGCCAATTCAATTAATGGTGTCCCTGCGGCTACTTTTTCTTCTCAATTACCAAACGTTAATCTAAAGCCGTTTACTTTAACCGAGTTTGAAATTGGTACTGAATTAAAGTTTTTTAACGACCGCTTAGGATTGGATGTTGCTTATTTTAACAGAAAAACCAAGAATGAGATAGTTAGCGGCACCCTTGATTGGTCGGCCGGATATACCAACTATTATATTCCTTCGGCATCTGTTGGTAATAAAGGTATAGAAGTTGAAATACATGGCACACCTGTAAAAACCAGCACGTTTACCTGGTCGCCGTCTTTTAACTTTACTTATATTAAAAACAAAGTATTAGAAACCGATCTTGCAGGTGCAAACTTAGGTTTAGGTACTTATCGTCCGTTAAATGCAACCACCGCTTTTGTTAAAGGCCTTCCAGGTCCGCAAATTATGGCTAATGATTACAAACGTGATGCCAGTGGCAATATTATATTTGATGCTACAGGTAATGCCGAAACTACCGCACGTATACCTATGGGAAGCGTTGTACCTAAATTTTACGGTGGTTTTAATAACGATTTTACCTATAAAAACTTTAACCTGGGTTTCCTGGTTGATTACCGTTTTGGTAATAAGGTATTATCGGCAACCAATTATTACAGCATTTTCCGCGGTTTAAACAAAATAACCCTTGAAGGCCGTGAAACCGGTGTGGTTGGTGTTGGTGTAACCGAAAGCGGTGCAAAAAATACTGTTAACGTACCGGCCGAAACATACTATCAAACTTTGGCGCGCAACGTTTCTGCCCTAAATGTTTTAGATGGCAGCTTTATTAAACTGCGCCAGGTTGCATTTGGGTACAGTATCCCTAAAAATATTTTAGGCAACAGTCCATTCAACTCTATCACTGTTTCATTAGTAGGTAGAAACCTTTGGACAATCATGAAGCATACAGACAACATTGACCCTGAATCAAATTTTGCGCCAGGTATCAATTATGCGGGTATCGAAGGTACAAGCGTCCCTCCTGTCAGGACATATGGGTTAAATGTTAACTTTAAATTTAAAAAATAACGGAGATGAAAAAACAACTGATATATAGTTGCCTGCTTATAGGTGCCACCTTTATAGCGGGTTGTACTAAAAATTTCGACCAGATAAATACGGATCCTACCAAAGTAGCTCCAACTTTAGTTACTGCGCCCTTTTTGATGTCTCAGGCTCAAATTAAATTTTCAAACTCCGGGTATGATCAATTGCTGTTTCAAAGCATGTGGGTACAATCATTAGCTTCCACTTATGATTACTACGGCAATGGCGATAAGTATATTTACGCCGGTAGCGGACGCGATTATTTTTCAAGAACATGGAACACCAGCTATGGTTCATCTACATTAATTGATGAGATGAAGAATGTTATTAAGGGCAATGCAGCTTTTACTAATCTTGATAATTGTGGAACTATTTTGAGGATGATGATATTGCAGCGCATCACTGATGCTTATGGCGATATACCTTTTTCACAGGAAGGGCAAGCGAAAGACGGTATAGTTACACCTGTGTTTGATACCCAGCAAAGCATTTATACTTCTATGCTTAGCCAGTTGGATGCGGCAACCGCTGCTTTGGACGTATCGAAAGCCGGGCCTTCTTCTGATCTTTTTTATGCTGGAGATGTTTCCAAATGGAAGAAATTAGGTTACTCGCTAATGCTGAGAGCTGCCATGCGTTTAACTAAAGTTGACCCTGCCACTGCGCAGAAATATGCCGAAAAAGCATACGCGGGCGGAGCTATGGCCTCTATAGATGATAATGCAAAAGTAAAAGCCGACAATACAAACGGGAATGGTAACAGTGACGCTGCAGCATTATTAGTAACTGATGATTTCAGAGAAGTAAGATGGTCTAAAACCTTGATAGATTATATGAAGTTAACAGCCGACCCACGCATTAGTGCTATTGCTGAAATTTCAACCGGCACCGGAAAAAAGGCTAATGAAACCCAGGTAATTGGTATTAATACAGCAAGCCTGCAAGTAGGTATGCCAAATGGCTATGACCTTAAAGGCGGTGCTACTGACATCTCAACTGCCCCTGGTTATCCAGGCGCAACCCCTGCTAACCCTGCAGTTTCAGGTGATGCTGCCGCTCCGGATGGTAAATATTCACGTCCGCAGTACGCTGTATATGATGATCGTAATCGTTATAATTTCTTGATGACATACGGCGAAAGTGAACTATTATTCGCCGAAGCAGCTACAAGAGGCTGGAATACCGGTACTGCGGCTACTCATTATGCAAACGCGCTTGCCGCGAATATGCAAACACTGGCCCAATTTGGTACAACATCTGTTCCTGCGGCCAGTATAACCACTTATGTTGCCACTCATCCGCTGGTTACGGCTACTGCTTTACAACAGATCAACATGGAGTATTTTGTTGAGACATCAGCCACATTTAACTTCAATGAAACCTGGGCTAACTGGAGAAGGTCTGGATACCCTGTTATAACAGCGGTTTCTTATCCTAACCAATTTGCTACCAGCATTCCAAGAAGGATCCCTTATCCACTTGGATTGCCATCAACAAATGCAGCAAACTATGCAGCTGCAGTTGCCCGGCTTTCAGGTGGCGATACATTCGTTGCAAAAGTATGGTGGGATAAATAATACCTCTATATCATAATTAAAAAACAAGGCTATGGGTTCATAGCCTTGTTTTTTAATTTTTACACAAAAAAGGGGTATTGATATTGGCTGAAATTGCATATCAAATGCTTATTTTTATAATGACCATACACCGATAAAATCCGCTCATTAATGTATTGTTCCTCTCCTTTTACTGGCCTCATGAACAGGTTGCTGTATAAGCAATGGGGTTGTATATTCCTCTTATGTTGTAGTACAACTTTAGTTAAAGCCCAGCAACCACTTTTTAAATTATTATCGCCTGAGCAAACCAACATTACGTTTAGAAATAACCTGGTTGAGGATGAGCATCTGAATGTCTTATCTTACGAGTACTTATATAATGGCGGTGGAGTAGCGATTGGTGACATTAATAATGATGGGTTAGAGGACGTTTTTTTTACCAGCAATCTTGGCCCAAATAAGCTTTACCTTAACCTCGGTAATTTAAAATTTAAAGATATTACCAAAGAATCCGGCGCCGGAATAGCCGGGCGTACAGGTGATTGGAAAACCGGTGTTACCATGGCCGACGTAAATGGCGATGGTCTGCTGGATATTTACGTATGTTACTCTGGCCTTGGCGATAACAGTAAACGCCGCAATCAGTTATTCATTAACAAGGGCAATAATAAGTTTGTTGAACAAGCTAAAGAATATGGCCTGGATGATCCGGGATACAGCACACAGGCTGTGTTTTTTGATTATAACAATGATGGTAAGCTGGATATGTTTCTGCTTAACCACAATGTAAAAAAAATAAGTAACCTGGAGTTTGCCCAGAACAAAAAAGAAACCGATGAATTGGCAAGCAATAAGCTTTTTGAAAACCAGGGAGGACATTTTGTAGATGTTTCAAAAAAAGTCGGCATTATACAAAACCCACTTACTTTTGGTTTGGGGGTTGCTATTGCCGATATCAATAAGGATGGCTTTCAGGATATTTATGTTACCAATGATTACAATGAACCCGATTATATGTATATTAATAACGGGGACGGAACTTTTACTGATAAAAGCAAACAAAGTTTAAGGCACTTATCTCAATTTTCGATGGGTGTGGATATTGCAGATATAAACAATGACGGTTTTCCTGACATTATGACCTTGGATATGTTGCCACCGGATAATCGCAGGCAAAAGCTTTTGCAGCTACAGGAAAACTATGAATCATTTGAGCTGATGCTGCAGCAGGATCTGTATAAGCAATACATGCGTAATATGTTGCAGCTCAACAATGGCGACGGTACTTTTAGTGAGATTGGTCAACTGGCAGGTATTTCCAATACCGATTGGAGCTGGTGCCCTCTCTTGGCCGACTTTGACAACGATGGCTATAAAGATATTTTTATCTCCAATGGTTATTTCAGGGATTATACCAATAAAGATTTTTTACGGTACTGGGGCGATTATAAGCTTAAAAAAGCCATGGATCGTGAACCTTACCTGTTAATGGACCTGGTGAAAGCCATGCCCTCCACTACCCTGTCAAACTATATTTTCCAAAACAATCACGATCTTACCTTCACCGAAAAAAAACAGGATTGGGGTATCAATAAACCGGGCATATCAAGCGGGGCTGTTTATGCCGATCTCGACAATGACGGCGACCTTGACCTTATTACCAACAACATCAACAGCGAAGCTTCCATCTATCAGAACATGACTATGGAAATTTCTAAAAAGAATTATATGGCCGTTAACTTAAAACAAAGTGGCCCAAATGTAAATGCCATAGGTGCCAAAGTTTACGTTTACAATGATAAACAAACCCAATACCAGGAGGTTAATCCTAACAGAGGTTATTTATCATGCGTATCAACCATTCTCAACTTTGGTCTCGGCAATCAAAATACAGTTGACTCCATCCGGATAATATGGCCCGATCAAACCACGCAGGTATTAACCGATGTAAAGGCTGATCAACGTTTAAACATCACATACCAAACTGGGTTAGCAGCTTACAAACCGATGGTTAAGAATAATAAAACGTTGTTAAGCCTTGCGAAATCCGTTATTGATTATAAACATACCGAAACCACTATAAACGATTTTAAGCGTCAGCTATTGATGCTTTTTATGAGTTCAAAAATAGGTCCGGTTATCGCTAAGGGTGATGTAAATAAAGACGGGTTGGAAGATCTGTTTATCGGTGGCGATCAGAACACACCAGGTAAAATATACATTCAAAAACCAGGTGGTACATTTACGGCTACCGAGGTATCAGATCTGAATCATGAAAACACTTCAGCGGCGGTGTTTTTTGACGCCAATGGCGATGGTTTTCCAGATCTTTATGTGGCAAAAGGGGGCTATTCGTTATTAGAACCCAACACACCCGATCTGCAGGACAAATTATATTTTAATGACGGCAAAGGGAATTTCACTTTGTCAACCACTTCCCTGCCCCAGCTCAATGCCGACAGTAAATCATGCATTCGCCCATGTGACTATAATAAGGATGGCAAAATAGATATTTTTGTGGGGGCTAATATTATCCCGGGCCAATATCCGGTAACACCTAAAAGCTACCTGTTAACCAATGCGGGCGATGGACAGTTTACCATTACCGATATGCCTTTTGCTGCCTGTGGTATGGTAAAAGATGCTCAGTGGGTCGATTTAAACGGTGATGGCCGTAAAGACCTGATCATTTGTGGTGAATTTATGCCTATCATGGTTTACACCAATACCCCTAACGGTTTTGTGGATGAAACTGCCAAATACTTTGATCAGCAGGAAAACGGATTTTGGAATACCTTGTCCATTGCCGATATAGATGGTGATGGTAAACCCGATATTATAGCCGGCAACCTGGGCGCTAACACACAAATACATGTGACAACCGCCGAACCAGCCGAAATGTATTATGCCGACTTTGATGGCAACGGCTCTATTGATCCTTTCTTTAATTTTTATATTCAAGGGGTAAGTTACCCGTTTGTAAGCCGCGATGAATTAAATGAGCAAATATACCCTATGCGTAAAAAATTCAACTCATACAAAGCTTATTGTGATGCCACGATGAAGGATATTTTCAGTCCGGATGATCTGGCTAAAGCCACTAAACTTACTGCCAATGAGGTACAAACCAGTTGCTTTTTGAACAGGGATGGCAAATTCGTTAAAGTACCACTACCAATGGAGGCACAATTTTCAATGGTAACTCAAATAATTACCACCGACTTTAATCACGATGGCAAAATCGATCTCCTATTGTTGGGTAATCATTCTGATAACCGCCTAAAATTGGGCAGTTTTGATGCCAGTTATGGCTGCCTGTTAACCGGCGACGGTAAAGGTGGTTTCAAATATCAAACACAGCTATCGTCAGGACTATCGGTTATTGGGGACGTAAAATCAGCGGTAGAAACAAAAATAGGTGGCTCAAAATATATATTGATAGGTGTATCTGGTCAGCCATTACAATTTTATAAGGAAAACTAATGATCAAGAATATATTCATTTTTTTGCTGGTGCTGTGTGGCTCCCATTTGAGTTACGCACAAAAGAACAAGAAACCCTTGCCCGATTATTTACAATTGGATAATACCATCAAGGCCATATCGGCAGTAATGATACATGATGTGGTGAACCCACCCGCAGCTGCCCGTTATTATAATTATGTTATGCTGGGCGCCTATAACCTTACGGCTTTAAATAACAAAGAGATTGTCCCGTTTGCTGATTTTGTAAAAACCTATAAAGATGATAATCAGCTCAGCATTGAAAAAGGCAAGTACAATTACCAGGTAGCAGCCATATACTGCATGCTCGAAACAGGTAAGCAAATGCTCCCATCAGGTTTTATGCTTCAGGATAATGAGGATAAATACATTAAACTGTTAAAAAACAATAAAATAGATGATGACATTATCAAACAATCCATAGCGGCGGCTACAGAAATGACCGCCAAAGTGATCAAATACTCCAAAGGTGATAATTACAATAAATTAAGCGGCAGGCTGAGATACACACCTATAAAAGGCGGTAAAAACTGGTACCCTACTCCACCAACTTATATGGAAGCCGTAGAGCCCAACTGGAAAACTATAAGGCCTATATTGATTGACTCATCTAACGAGTTTGTACCTGTACGGCCAACCCCTTTCAGCACCGATAGTACGAGCGAATTTTATAAGCAGGCTTCTGATGTTTACAAAATCTCCAAAAATCCTCCGATGGAACAGGTTACTATCGCCAATTTTTGGGATTGCAATCCTTTCGCCGTGACCACCTCCGGTCATATGATGATCGGATTTAAGAAGATCAGTCCCGGGGGACACTGGATGAATATCGCTGGCATCGTAACAAAAAAAGCAGGATTAAGCTTTGATCGTTCAGTAACCGTACTTACGCTTGAAGCGGTGACGCTCATGGATGCCTTTATCAGTTGCTGGGACGAGAAATACCGCAGCAATGGGATCCGGCCCGAAACTTATATTAACAAGTATATTGACATTACCTGGACACCCTATTTGCAAACCCCGCCTTTCCCTGAATATCCAAGTGGTCATGCGGTGCTTTCTAACGCGTCGGCGGGGGTTTTAACCTATCTGTTAGGTGATAAATTTGCCTATACCGATGATTCTGAAGTCCCCTATGGTGTTGGCCCACGTAGCTTTACATCTTTCTATGAAGCCGCCGAAGAAGCCTCAATATCCCGGTTTTATGGGGGCATTCATTTTAAGGACGCTATAGTTTTTGGTAATAAACAAGGCCGGTTGGTTGCAGATAAGGTTATTGAAAAAATAAAAGCCGCGAAAATTACGCGGCAAAATTGATCGATATGAATATAAGAGCGTTTATTTTAACCGGCCTTTTTTTTTTAACTGCTCTTATTTGTCTCAATTCTTTTACTGCGAAAAGAGATCTGCCACGTAATGATGATGGCAAAATGCTTTTTGAGAGATATTGTACCACCTGCCACATGGCACCCGATCCGGCCAGTTTAACCAAGGAGATCTGGCAAAATCATGTACTGCCTATTATGGCCAGCCGCATGGGTATCATCTATCCAAATTATGACCCATTAAGAGGATTAAGTGATGAGGAGCGGGAAATTGTAAAAAAGAACCATATTATCCCCGATGAACCGATTTTGACCAATGAGGAATATAGTAAAATTATAAACTACATACTCATTAATGCCCCTGATAGTATATCATTGGATGAAAAAAGGCTAACACGAAATAGTCCGCTAAAACAATTCGAACGTCGGGATATACAAATAGCAGAAAAGACACCCTCAATGATCACTGGATTGGAGTATAACACTTCAACCAATACCTTATGGATAGGTGACTTTTATCAAAAGGTATATAACTGGCAATATGGTAAAGGCGTAACCCGGGTTATCAGCAGTAATAGCCCCGTAGTTGATTTTAACTTCTACAAAGGCGGCACGTATTTTACAGAGATAGGTAAATTATACCCTACGGAGCTCAGCACGGGATCGTATTCACAATTGAAGGACAGTATAAGCTCAATCTTAATTACTGCCTTACACCGCCCGGTTCACGCGGAAATAGAAGATCTGGATAGCGATGGGATACCCGAGGTAGTGGTATGTAATTTCGGCAATAAAATCGGCTCCCTTTCATTGTTTAAAAAGAATAAATCAGGAAAATATATTGAAGATGTATTAATGCCCCTGGCAGGAGCCATTAAATGTTATGTTAAGGATATGGATGGCGATGGCAAAAAGGATATTGTAGTCCTATTTTCGCAGGGCGATGAAAGTGTATGGATTTTTTACCAAAAGGATAAATTAAAATTTAAAGCCAAACGGATTTTGCGTTTCCCGCCCAATTATGGCACAACCGATATGATTTTGGTTGATTATAATCACGACGGCCTTCCTGATATTGTAACCGTTCATGGCGACAACGCCGATTATTCCAATATACTGAAAGCTTACCATGGACTCCGCCTCAATATAAACCAGAGAAACGGCGTGTTTCAGGAGAAATTCTTTTACCCGATATATGGTGTTACCAAAGTATTGGCTGAAGATTTTGACAAAGACGGTGATATTGATTTTGCCACCACAGCATTCTTTCCAGAATTTGGAAAACTGGTTGATGAGTCATTTGTGTACCTTGAGAATACAGATCAGAATAAATTCAGCTTTAAATCATACACGCAAAAGAGTGAAGTACCTATAAAAACCTTAACACTTGAAGCTGCGGATGTTGATGGCGATGGAGACCTGGACATCATCACCGGCAACTTTGCCCAAAACCCCGGCCCCGCCCCTGCAGATCTTGATCAGAAATGGAAATCGGCTAAATATGGTTTGAGTATTTTTTTTAATCAGCTTTATAAAAGCAAGAAGTAAAAACTTGTCATTCTGAGCGTAGGAAGAATCTATCGGTCGCTTAATAGATCCTTCGCTACGCTCAGGATGACAAATTAATGGGCTGCTATTTCAGTACCGACACAGCTTTATTGGCCTCACCCACGCCCCAAACCGTTCCTGGTTTATTGCCCATGGTAATTACCAGTTCACCGCCATTCATGATGTCTTTGTGCGCAAAATAAGTTTTGTTGTAAACCTTGCCATTTAACAGCATAGCATTAATATACTTGTTTTGCGGACCGTTGTTTTTTACCACGATATGGAAAGTTTTATTGCCTTGTAGTTTCAAAATAGCCTCATTGATAACCGGACTACCAAAAACATACAGGCCATTTGCCGGATTAGCTGAATAAAAACCAAGTGCCGATAATACATACCATGCCGACATCTGACCCACATCTTCGTTACCAATAATACCATCTGGTTTATCTGTATAAAAATCGTCCAGGATATACCTTACTTTTTCGGCAGTTTTCCAGGGCTGACCTGAATAATCATAAAAATAGCTCATCGGATGGCTTGGTTCATTGCCATGGGCATATTGACCGATCAGACCAGATACATCCAGTGATTTAAATTTACCCATATCGCCCTTCGCTATAAATAAAGAGTCGAGTTTGGTATTAAACTTTGCCTCGCCACCTAACAGACTGATCAGGCCTTCTACGTCCTGTGGTACCAGGAAGGTATATTGCCAGCCGTTGCCCTCAGTAAAATCACCATGCTGATGTATAGAAATGAACGGGCTATATGGCGTACGCCATGAATTTTCTGATAAACGGCCACGCATAAAGCCCGCTTTAGGATCATAATAGTTTTTATAATACTGACCGCGTTTACTGAAGTAATCATAATCGGCTTGCTTACCTAATTTTTTGGCAATCTGCGCAATACACCAGTCGTCAATAGCATATTCCATACCCATGGAAACCGACTCCGCAGTACTATCGGCAGGAATATAACCCAGGTTTTTTACAAATTTAATACCACGGGCGTCCTGCATCGCGGTTGTTTTCATAGCCTCGTATGCTAAGTTGGCGTCAAAGCCTTTATATCCTTTTAGCAAAGCATCAGCCACAACGGGTACTGCGCTATAGCCTACCATACAATTGGTTTCATTGGCCATTAAATGCCATACGGGTAAACTCCCCTGCTGCTGGTAAATAGCCAGCATAGAGTTGATCATGTCATTGGTATGCTCCGGGTGGATAATAGTCGACAGCGGGTTATTAGCCCTGTAAGTATCCCACAAAGAGAAGGTGGTTACATTATTGAATCCCTGGTTTTTATGCACTTTTTTATCTGTTCCCCAGTATTCGCCGTTCACATCGTTAAATATGGATGGGGCGATCATGGTATGATAAAAAGCAGTATAGAATTTTTTAAGCTGTGATAATGAATCGGCTTTAATAGTGATCTTTTGAAGCTGGGTATTCCATGCTTTATCTGCCTCGACAACTACCTTATTAAAATCCCAACCTGGTATTTCGGTTTTTATGTTCAACATCGCATTTTCGGTACTTACTGGCGATATACCTATTTTGGCATAAACAACCTCGCCTTTTGTCGTGCTGAAGCTGATCACTCCTTTAACTTTAGTGCCTTTTAGTTCTGCACCAGCTACACTTGATGTATTGTTATATACAGCGAAGGTTTTGATAGGTTTAGAGAAAACCGCTGTGAAGTAAATCCGCTGATCAACGGCCCAGCCCTTTGAAAAACGATAACCTACAATGGTATTTTTGTCAATCTGTTTAATGTAGGTTTCTATTGGTCTGTCCCAGCCAATGCCTTCTTTCAAGTCAATCACAATATGGGCATCTGTTGCTGCCGGGAAAGTATATTTATGCATACCTACCCTGGTGCTTGCGGTTAACTCTACACCTATGCTGTAACGTTTTAGCTTAACTTTATAATAACCAGGTTTTACCACTTCATCATGATGACTAAACAACGAAGTATAACCGCTCTGCAAATTTTTTATCGTGCCTTTGGTTACTTTGATAGGGCCTGTAGTTGGCATAAAGGAAATATCGCCCAGATCGCCTATACCTGTACCACTCAAATGGGTATGCTGAAAACCGATAATAGTTGAATCGGATATGTGGTATCCCGAACACCAGTCCCAACCTTCGGATATATTGGTTGGCCCCAATTGTACAGCACCAAAAGGTACGCTGGCACCAACAAAAACGTGTCCATGAAAACCCGTACCAATATATGGATCGACATATTGGGTTAAACTGCCTGGTTTACTTGCCACGGCGGTTTTATGCGCCTGACTAAAAGAATTTGAACTAAACAATGCCAGTAACCCGGCCAAACAGATCTGTTTTTTCATTGAATGATTGTATAGAAATAGTATTGTGGTTTATAATTCGATACAAACATAAACCCAATACTTAATTGTTTATTAATAAACGCTTAATTCGGCAATTGTAATACCATTTCCTGCAATTACGTGTGTAGCCTCAAATTTAAAATATCTGGCTTTAACTGGCTCTTTTAAAATAACTGGTTGTTCTATCAAACTTGCTTTAATATTAGAAAATTCGCCCGAAGCCACTTTTTGCCATTCGTTGCCATCATTACTGGTGTAGAATACATAGCTATCAACAATTCCCTCAAACTGCTTATCCTGACGTGGCAAATACCCAAAGGCCTTAATTTCTTTAACGCTGCCCAGATCAACACTTATCTGCTGAGGGAATGATGCGCTTTCCTGTTTTAAAGTGCTGTAAAGAGAATGGCTATTTTCGTCAATAGCATTTTCAGCATGATTGTTATTACTTGCATCAATCACCTTCCAGGTGGTTTTAGCATATCCTAATGAAACAAAAGCCGTTTCACTTTGCTGATCTTTTCCTTCAAAACTACGTGCTTTTATCACCGCATCATCAGTTGCAGTAAAAGAACCTTTATATAATGGTGACTTTAAAGTTGGCTCTTGTCCGTTTAAGGTATAGTGAATAGAATTTACAGGCGCTTCGGCAGTAATGCTTATTTCGCCACTTTTATTACGGCTGATTTTTGGAGCGGTTAAATGAACAGGCTCTTTATAAATACCAAAATCGCTTAAGGCTATAGCAGCCTGAGATCCGGTAATGCGTAACCTTAGTTTAGTTGCAGTAATGTTTTGAGTTAAGCGGATAAGCCTGTTCCCTCCTATGCTGGTCGCCGAAGCTATTTGCCGCCATTTGCCATTGATAAATACGTCAACAACAATAGAATCAATGCGTTGCCCTAATTTAATATTTTCACGTAACCTGATCACATTAAATGTTTTAGGAATATGCAGATTAATAGTTAATTGAGGCGTGGTTATTTTATCATCCGTGGCCCAATAGGTGTACCGGTCATTATCCAATAAAAACTGCGGGCCATATTTAGCTTTATTTCCACCGCGTACATCGCTGGCTGTAAGCGCTGCCCCTTTTGCCAGGTTTACGGCAAAGGTTTGTTTTAATAACTGACCAAATTCAGTGAGTGATTTTACATCTATCTCATTAACAATCCCTCGCGGATCGGGCGATAAGCCCAGATCAAGCGCGGCACCACGACCAACGCTTTTGTAATAGAGGTCAAGTAAAGTGTAAGGTGATTTCACTCCTCCATCCTGTGTTTTGTGGTAAAACCATCCGGGCCTTAATGACACATCGCACTCGGCTGGCATCCAGTATTTACCATCACGGGTGCCTTCTGTTCCTTCATAGTCCTTCACATATCCGTTACCTGGTTCTTTACCTTCATCCGGGGCATGTGGGGTATAAGTAGCCCAACAAGTTTCACCAGCATGGCCTTCTTCATTACCTACCCAGCGTACATCAGGGCCCACATCACCGAATATCACAGCATTGGGTTGTAATTTACGGGTAATGCCCCAGGTGTTTTTCCAATCGTAATAAGTTGAGCGGTCGATCTTGCGGATCTCGCGTTTGCCGCCGTAATAGCCATCGCCACCATTGGCGCCATCATGCCAGGAAATGAACAGTGGGCCATAATGCGTATATAGTTCCTGTAATTGTTCCTGGTATATTTTTAAGTATTCTGGTGTACCGTAGTTGGGATTGTTCCTGTCCCAGGGCGAACAATAAACACCTAGTTTCATGCCCAATTTATCACAGGCCTCACGATATTCTTGCAGTATGTCACCTTTACCATTTTTGTATGGGCTTTGTGAAATATTGTGTTCTGTTGTTTTAGTTGGCCAAAGGCAAAAACCGTCATGATGTTTTGCAACCACTACAACACCTTTAAATCCGCCTGCTTTAGCTGCTGCAACTATCTGCATAGCACTAAATTGCGATGGATTAAGCAATTTCGGGTCTTCATCCCCGTAGCCCCACTCCTTGTTGGTGTAAGTATCTAAACCATAGTGAATGATACAGTACATCCCCATTTCCTGCCAGTTGAGTTGCCCCTGGGTAGGTAAAGGTCCGAAAGGCTTTGGAGGTGCCTGACTAAAGCTACGGGTGCTAAAGACAAACAGTAATACGAACAGAATAATCTTTTTCATTGCTGATATTTAATTTTTAAACCATTCGGCAGGGATATCCTGCCGGGGCGAACCATTTACACTATATTGGAGTTTAAGGGTAAACCCACCTCCTCCTTCAATAAAATCAAGCGCAAACGGATGTAAACCCATTTTTAAGGCTATCTGTCCGCTCCTTTCCTGTGCCGAGTGATTCCCGTCGTTATCAACCACTGTTGTAGGGCCAATTTTTAATACGGCACCATCATCGGCGGTTAAATAAAAACTATAAATACCATCGGAAGGCACATCTATGTATCCTTTATAAGCGATGCCAAATGATGGGGCTTTTATCGTTGAGGGTACCTCGATGGCAGCGGTTGTAAAAGTGCTATCCACCCTGGCTTTTTTCATCAGGGATGTTTGTTTGAAGTAAGCTTTGTAATATTTACAATCTAAGCCAGGTTTTGTGCTCCTGACTTTTACAGGGCCAAGCATATACTGCTTGGTATAGTTTAAATTATAAACATCGCCGCGTGTGCCATTTGCTGTAAAAGCGGCAACTCTAACCAATTCGTTATTAGTTATACTTAATGCTGATGGCAATTCCCGCGATTTTGTGTCAGGCAAAGAGCCATCAGTTGTATAACGGATAATCAAGGAAGGTAATGGTTTGTTGATGCTTAAGCTCCCTTCATCCGTAAATACATAATTGTTTAATAGTCCGGGAAGGTCGGGTAAGCGATAGTTAATGTTCATGGCATCCATACGGCTATACTGTTTCACCAAACGTTTTAGGTAAGAATCATATTTATCAGGCTGGTTTGTCCAGAGCATTTCGGCCAGGGCAGTAAGGCGGGGCATATACATATAATCTGCCCTTTTTTCAGAGGGTATCATTTCTGTCCAGATATTGGCTTGTGCACCGATGATAGATTTAGCCTCCTCAGCATTTAAAACTTTAGGGATCGGGTTAAAATGATATACTTTATCAATCGAATACTGATCAGGCTGATTATCAAAATATAAGGGCTCTCCTGGTGTCATGATCACGGTGTTACCGTTTTTTACCGCTTTTACAGGAGCATCAGGCACCCAGGTGCGCCAGTACATAATGATAGCTGTTGGACTGATACCGCCTTCAATAATCTCATCCCAACCGATCAGCTTACGACCCTTGGAGTTAAAGAATTTCTCCATGCGATTGATAAAGTAGCTTTGCAAAGCAGGCAGATCTTTAATCCCTTCACGTTCCATTAAAGCTTTACAATCAGCAGATTTACCCCAATCGGTACGATCAACTTCGTCTCCACCAATATGGATATATTGTGACGGGAATATATCCATGATCTCACTGAACACATTTTGAGCAAATTCATAAGTCGACTCTAATCCAGGACAAATAGGTTTGGTAAACAATTTACCCCAGGAGTTTTCGCCGTTACAGGTTAAAAAAGGATAGGAATTTATAGCAGCCATCATATGACCGGGCATATCAATTTCGGGGATGATGTCGATATGCCGGGCAGCAGCATAGGCCACTATACCCTTCATTTCCTGTTGGGTGTAAAAACCACCATACATGGTTTTACCCTCACGTTGAACAATATGTTCTTTGTCAATGACAAAGTCAGGATTATCCTTAGCTTTTTTGATACAAGCCGAATCCTGGTTGTTAAAAGTACGCCAGGCGCCTTCTTCCGTTAGTTTTGGATATTTTTTTATTTCGATACGCCAGCCCTGATCATCAGTCAAATGCAGATGAAGTTTGTTCATTTTGTAAAGCGCCATCCTGTCGATAAACTTTTTTAAATAGGTTACCGAGAAAAAATGCCGGGAAACATCCAGATGCATTCCGCGCCAGGCATAAGCCGGCTCATCCTGAATAGTTGCGACCGGTAACAGTAAAGTTTTACTTACTTTGCCCTTTTCGAGAGAAACTGGTAACAACTGACGAATGGTCTCAATGCCATGAAATATACCAGCTGGGTCTTTTGCGGCAATGGTCACCTGTTGTTTATTGATGGTTAGTTTATAGGCTTCAGGCGCGGTTAACGAAGCATCATAAACTAAATTAATAGCACCAGATTTGTTGCCTTTTACTATCGGCAATTTTAGGCCTAAACCTTTTAGTAATAATTGATCAAGTTGATTAGCCTCATTAGTAAATTGTTTAGCGGCTACAATACTAGTTTTACTATTGATAACAAAAGCACCTTTACCGGCAACCAAATGCGTTGGGTAAGGTATCAACGGAAACCGGGCAGCTGTTTCCTGAGCGCTCACAACAGCAGTACAAGTAAGCATTAACGCCGCTGCCGACAAATATTTTGAAATGGTTTTCATTTTTTCTTTTTGTTATTTGTCGATAGATATTGTTCGTTCAACTACATTCCATCCGCCTATAGTTACGGCAAGGTTCTTTTTGCCCGTATTTTTATAATCAATGACCACTTTCTTCTCCTCTCCCGGCAAAACAGTGATGTAATTATCACTATAAAAAGCAGGCAATACCCGTTGTTTAGTATCCGCATCCGTTAATGATAATCTATTAAAAAATGCCAGCGGGCCATTACCTGTATTGGTTAAGGTTACTTGTACTTTATCCGTACTTAGGTATTTAGCTGAAGCATTTAAATTTCCTTTGGGCATGTTTTGTAACCCAGAGTAGTTTCCGTTTCCGTCAGGCATCCAGTAAATATTTTCACTGAGGACTTTTTTATCTTTGTCTAATAGCTGTAAGCAAAGGAAAGCTCCTTTATCCTTCACCAATTTATCCATTTCTCCTTTCAGGGATAAATAGCGTTTAACAGTGGTTGGTGTCACGTCAGAAAAGACCTGGGTCAACATTTTCTCTTTTCCATCCATATCGTAGGCCTTGGCTATCAGCATCATATTAGTATGGCTTTTAAAAGTATTATTAGCTACCATCACCATTCCATCAGTAGGGTCATACATAATGTGCAAGGGTTCGCTACCATTGTGCAAGCCATACAAACAAGCGTTTGGATCCAGGTAATAATCGTACATCTGCCCGCGCATGGCTGTCCACGGATTTTGAGTTTTCCATATAATAGTACCAGTGTACCATTCCCACATGTGAGAACTGAAGCCTTCCATCAGACCACGATATTGATCATAATTGACTAATTGGGCTTTAGTAGCAAAGTCTTCTACATCTTTTGGTTTGCCATATTTATCGATAAAGCCGTCATAACCAATATATTTATGATAATCCCAAACAGAGTCGGTTTTAGTTTTCCCGGTAGCTTCATCATACTCTGGCAACACCATATTTTTAGCGGGAATAAATCGTTTGAGCGATTCATAATCACTTACACCCACCGAACCAACTTCGGAGTTAAAGGGGTAAGTTTTATGTGCCCAAAAAGTTAACAAGGGCTGAATACCGTAAGGTCCATCACCATTACCGCCCAGAACGTTGCGTGACATTTCTTCAGAATTGGAATAAGGGATAAACCAACGGGTATTATCCAATTTGGGCATAATGCTATCCCGCAAAGCTATCAGCATATCCTCAGGTGGGGTTATCTCATTGCCCCCGCACCAAATGGCTAATGAAGGATAATTACGTACCAACTTTATCTGATCTTCAATTGATTTGAGATATAGGCCATGATCATCCGGATATTTTCGGCGAGTCCATTGATCATCCAGTTTCATTGGATCGGTCCAGCGACCATTGCAATCTCCCGATCCCCACATATCCTGAAAAACCAGCATACCATATCTGTCACAGGCTTCATAAAATTCAGGACGTTCAATCAAGGCACCACCCCAAATCCTAATGAGGTTAAGGTTCATATCCCGGTGAAACCGGACTTCAGCGTCATAACGCGCATCCGAAAAGCGTAACATCTCATCAGATACTATCCAGTTACCGCCTTTAATAAATATTTTTTGGCCGTTGATATTAATCTGCCTGCTCTCCGTACGGGCATTCCATTCCGTGGTGATCTGCCGAACCCCTACTTTAATATTATCCTGATCAGATACTTTGTTACCCCCGGTTACAAACTGCAGATTCATCGGATAAAGATGTTGCGCACCATATCCGTTAGGCCACCAGAGTTTTGGATTTTTTAAAGAATAATCATTTAATTGTACCGTTTGTGTGGAATTGGCTTTGATGGTAACTTTTTTTGACACGACGTTACCATCCAAGGTATATTTTAGCTCGCCGATTACAGGCGTATTGCTGGCGTTTTGCAAATCTGCAGATACCTGAATAATAGCGGGTTGCTGCGGGCCTTCCGGCTGTCTTACACCCGAAACCAAGGTTATAATGTGTGGATCTTTAATGCGTACTGCGCCTGTTTTTTCAATAGTTACCTTATCCCAGATACCAGTATTACGATCTTTAATAGGTTGTATCCAATCCCAGCCTGCAGCATACTGAATACCTACATTACGGGCAATGGTACCATCACCACCCTGGCCTCCGTTTGGATTACCTACTACATCGGGAGGGTAAACAATAACGGCAATCCTGTTATTACCATCTTTAACCATCCATTTGGTAATGTTGTACGACTGACGTAAAAACATACCTGTATGTAGCTTATCATTTAATTTATGACCATTTAAAAACACATCACAGCTGTAATTTACTCCTCTGAAATTCAGGTAAACCTGATTGTTTCCAATAACCTGCGCCTCCTTAAAATCTTTTACAAACCAATAAGTGTAATAACCACGACCTGTTCTGTAAATGTCAGGGATCTGCTCATTGTTCATACCATAAAACGGATCGGGCATTTTATGAGTGGCTATCAAGCCGGTTAATACTGTCCCAGGCACAACAGCAGGCATCCATGAACTTGTGTTATAGGTTGTGTGTGAAATATCTGTTCCTGCTTCTTTTACATTACTTATCGGGGCGCATTTCCAACCTTCATTTAGTTCATACTTACTTTGTGCATTTACTGTAATGCTTTGAAAAATAACATAGAATATGAACAATGTTACTATTGGGAATTTAAAAGATACAGATCTGATAGCCGGACAATTTTTTTCCATTATTAGGTGGGGTGATGGTTTCAAAATTAAACACTGCAATGAACGCAGAATTATACTTGTTTGGTAATTTGATGTGGTTTTTTATCCTATTATTTAATATTCCAGCTTAAAACAGGCTGCCTCATTTAAACCACTGTTTTGTTGCAAACCCACAGGGATACTGATCACTACTTCGTCATTTTGTTGTTTCCATTTCAGATTCTGTTTACTTCCTAATAACATTACCTTCCTGGGCTTACTTGCTTTGATTGAAACAGTTGCAGGCAGTGTTATTTTCTCCTGATCAGATAACATAAAAGCATATATTGCTTTATCATTTTTTGCCTTTGTATAAAAAATATTACCCGTTGAATATGGTGCAACCGACTTAGAGTTATAGATACCTTCTCCATTTATTTTTATCCAGGCACTTATACCTTTTAGTCGTTCGTAAGCAACGGGATCCCAATCGCCGTCAGGGCCTGGACCGATGTTCATCAATAAGTTGCCTCCACGCGATACTATTTTAACTAATAGCTGTACAATTTGCTGTACCGATTTATAATGATCACCAGGAACGTAGCTCCAGGAATTACCCATGGTGATACAGCTTTCCCAAGGATGATCAAGCGGCACTTCAGGTACCTCCTGCTCTGGTGTTGTATAGTTTTCATATTGACCGGATACCGTACGGTCGACAACGATAAGACCTGGTTGTTTTTGTCTACCCATAGCGGCAATTTTGGGCATATCGATATCCTGATCATATTGTATTCCCCGTTGCCATTCAATGGTGGTATCGATACTGCTTTTAGGACGAACCCATCCTCCATCGAGCCACAGAATATCCACTTTTCCATATCCGGTCATCAACTCACTGATCTGGTTATAAGTAAAGTCCTTAAATTTTTGCCAACGCTCTGGATGCTTTTTAGGGTCATAGTTCACATTTCGATCTTTTGGCGGAAAATATGGCCACCAATAATTCTCCGTATGCCAATCAGGCTTTGAAAAATAGGCCCCTATCATGAAATTTTCCTTGCGAAAGGCGTTGAATACTTCTTTAGTAACATTACTTCTCGGATTAGTTGAAAAAGGTGTTTTGGCGCTGGTAATTTTATAATCTGTTTCTTTAGTATCAAACATGCAAAAACCATCGTGGTGCTTTGTTGTAAATATCACGTATTTCATCCCGGCATCTTTTGCTGCCTGCACCCATTTTTCGGGATTAAACTTCACAGGGTTAAATGTGGTTTGCAGGTTTTCATAAGCAGTTTTATAACCGTTATATGTAGCTCCATATGGGCCACGACGTTGAGTCCATCCCTCGTCTTCGGGGCAAATACTCCAACTTTCAACCACGCCCCACTGGCTATAAGTTCCCCAGTGCATAAAAAGCCCGAATTTAAGATCCTGCCATTCAGTTAACTTCTGGTCAACCAATGGATCACCCGGAGCGACGTACTGTTTGGAAACATTATGTTTTTGCGCCATTACAAATGCGCTAACAAAGCTTAAAACAAGAAACGTAAAGATTTTTTTCATGTTAAATGGAGTTTAATATAATTGACAACAATAATAGGTGTATTGCTTACACTTTTTAAATTTTTTTAATAAATATTGAAACTTTACCAATAAAATTTCCTTTTTAGCAATTAATGTTTTATTATTGTTATACCGATATTAAGATTTAAATTTAAGTGATTAATTAAAAACTCCCAGGTTTTGAAAGACAGAAAAGTTGATACATTGAACTTGTGGAAACTCATTTGCAACAATGATGATGAAAAAGCTTTTGAGCTTTTATTTCATTTGTTAAATAATTCACTCACTAAATTTTGCATATTATACGTTAACCAGCGGGAGATAGCGGAAGAGATCGTATCTGACGTGTTTGTTAAATGCTGGTTAAACCGAAAAACCTTAACCGAGATATTAAATCCTGAAACCTACCTTTTTGTAGCCGTAAAAAACCAATCCCTAAATCACATTAAAAAATACTCCAGCATCCACCTGGTACAGATCGAAGAAACCAACTCCGTTGAATTTGTAAATACTTACAACCCGCAAAGGGAAATTGAGAATAAGGAATTGATCTTTAGAATGGATAAAGCCATTACCGCTCTCCCTCAGCAATGCCGTATCGTATTCAGGTTAATCAAAGAGGATGGAATGAAATATAAAGAAGTTGCCGAAATTTTAAATATATCACCGCGTACCGTACAAACACAGCTTTTTAGGGCTGTTAAAAAATTAAGCATTGTTCTAAATAATTATAATAAATTGAACAATCCTAAAGTACATACAAGTAATATATTCAAGGCATTAAGTGTGATTATTGGTATTTTGCAACTATTTTTTATAAACTTGTAGGTATTTTATCAAAAATAGTTGTCCACCTATAAAAAGCACGAAATATCAAAAATGGGCAATGATAGATTTATAGAGCTGGTTAGTAAAAAATTAACCAATGAAATCAGCTCTGAAGAAAGCGAAGAGCTTCAACATTGCGTAAACTCCGACGAGATAAATCGACGCTATTTCGAGTTCCTTAACATTTACTGGAATAGTAACGATACCGAATTTGCTGATAATGCTTTAGCGTTTCAAAAAATAAAATCAAAAATAAAAGATCAGGAACCGGAACCTGCCGTAATTTCTGCTTCAAAAAGATCTTATATGTATGTTTGGCGCGCAGCTGCAGCCTTTATTTTACTTGCCGGTTGTTCCTGGCTTTTTTATTCCAGATTTGTTACTCAACACGATAACTCACTTGCTGCTACCCGAAACATATGGCAAAATAAAAATACCGTAAAGCGGGAAAAATCAACCATAGTACTTACTGATGGTACACGAATCACCCTGAATTCACAAAGCACACTTAAATATCCTGCTGTATTTACAGGTAAGACCCGAGAAGTTTATTTAAGTGGTGAGGCCTTTTTTGATGTGCATAAAGACCACGAACACCCGTTTATTATTCATACGGAAAAAATGAACATTAGGGTATTGGGTACTGCTTTCAATGTAAAATCCTACCCGAATGACCCACAAAGTGAGACTACGCTTATCAGGGGTACTATAGAAGTTACACTTGACGACAGGCCTTCTGACCGTATTATATTAAAACCAAGTGAAAAACTTATTGTAAAAAATGGTTTATTTAAAACCGTACGCCAAAACGCAGCTAAACTCAGTCCAGCTGAAACCAGTTCAGGCATGCAATATGTACTTACTACACTTACACGCCTGCAGCAGGATGACAGTACTGTTATTGAAACTTCTTGGACACAAAATAAATTCATTTTCCGGGATGAAAATTTTTCTACCCTGGCAGGTCGTATGGAAAGATGGTACGGCGTAGACGTCAAATTCAAAAATGATGCATTAAAGCGATATCGCTTTAGCGGTATGTTTAAAAAGGAAAGTATAAACCAGGCCCTTGATGCATTACGCATGACCGAAGACTTTAATTATAAGATTAAAAACTCAACCATTTATATTTATTAGATTGCCTATTAAATTAAAGTTTACTTAATATTTAAATAGCTTAGCCTGATGTAACAAATTTCTGAAAAATGGACAATTGTTACATTTTTTTTATATAATTACCTCCACCTGTAAGAGGTCCGGCAGACTTCTATATTCCTTATTAAAATTTATGTAAATTTAAAACACGACGACGGTGTAAAGGCAAATATTGACTATAAAGTCCTTATTGATAAATGAAATTAACTTGTACTTTAATAATATTCTTTAATTTTCTAATCTTAAGTTCTCATGCCCAAACACGTGTAACCATCAATCAGCAATCGGCGGATTTTCGGAAGGTTTTATCAATAATTGAACATCAGAGCAGTTACCACTTTGTTTATAGCGAACGCAAGGTACCGGTAATGAAAAAGGTAACTATTGATGTGCAAGATGAAGAGGTTATAAAAGTATTGGATATAATTTTACTGAATTCTGGTTTTGCATATACCGAACTGGCCAACCACCTCGTAGTTATAGCTCCTACTACTGAGATCATTAATGTAACAAAGATAAGTGGGCATGTAACTGGAGAAAAAGGTGAACCTTTACCCGGCGCCACGGTCATGGTAAAAGGCTCAACCGCAGGAACCCCTACTGGCACGGATGGCTTTTTCTCATTTGAAGCCCCGGAACATTCCATCTTAAGGATCAGTTATGTAGGTTATCAGACAAAAGAGGTAAAGGTATCAGGAACCATCCCATATGTTATACAGCTATCTGTTAGCAATGTACTTAATGAAGTGGTTGTAACCGCGCTTGGTATAAAAAAAGACGAAAAAAAGGTTGGCTATTCTGTGACCACTATTAGTGGTGATATGCTTGATAAAGCAAAAGAAACCAATATTGCCTACTCGCTCGAAGGGCGTGTTGCCGGTTTAAGTATCAGTGGCGTAAATGGTGGCCCCGGTTCATCTGCACGGATATTATTGAGAGGGGTAACCAGCTTCGGCGCATCGTCACCCCTATTCATCATTAACGGTATACCTATTGATAATACGCAAAGAGGAACTGCCAATGAATGGGGAGGCGCTGACTTTGGTGACGGCATTAGCAATATTAACCCCGACGATGTGGAAAGTTTGACCGTTTTAAAAGGACAATCCGCCTCAGCATTATATGGGGCCAGAGCCGCCAATGGAGTTATTTTGATCACCACAAAAAGCAGTAAAAAAAACTCCGGATTTGGAGTCGAAGTAAACAGTAATTACCAAATAGACAAAGCAGTTAACACTTTTGATTATCAAACTGTTTATGGGCAGGGAGAAAATGGTCTGCGACCACAAAATGTAAATAGTGCCATATCAACAGGTAATTTAGGATGGGGAGAAAAGCTGGATGGTAAACCAACTATTCAGTTTGATGGTAAATATTACCCATACTCAGCTGTAAACGACAACATCAATAAGTTTTACCGTACCGGTTCCTCCAATACAAATACCATAGCATTTAGCGGAGGCGGTGAAAATAGAGGATTCAGGCTTTCGCTGTCAAACCTTACTAATAATTCTATTGTTCGCAGTAGTGGTTTATCTCGTAAAACTGTAAATCTGACCGCTAACCAAAATATAACTGCAAAACTCAGCCTTAATATTGTGGCCAATTATATTCAGGAATCGTCAAATCTTAAACCAAACTTAAGCGATGGACCGATGAATGCCAACAATATACAATACCTGGCTGCTAATGAAAACCAGGCTGCACTGGCTCCAGGGACAAATGCCGATGGTTCAGAACTACGTTGGAATAATGACTCATATGTAACTAACCCTTATTTTGCTGTAAATGAATTCGTTAACAACATCAGTCGTCAGCGACTTATTGCTGCTATAGTAACAAAATACAATTTTAATAACTGGCTTTATGCACAGGCAAGACTCGGTAACGATGTTTTATTCGATAAAAGATTATCTATCATACCTACTGGTACTGCTTTCAGCCCTGGCGGAGCCGGTGATATTGACGAACAATCGGAAACGCAACGATCTGAGCTAAATGCAGACATACTAATTGGTGCGAAACACGACATCGTCAAAAATCTGCTTAATTTTGATATATCCGGAGGGGCAAGCTTACGTAAAAACAGTTATGAATATACCAAGCTTTTTGGCGGCCCTTTTATTATTCCCTATTTTTATAGTTATGAAAACCTGACTGTAAAAAACAGTACTTACAGTTACAAGAGCAGTGAAACACATTCGGCCTATTACACCGCCGATTTTTCGATCAAAAAATACCTGACTATTAATAATACCGGTAGGTTTGATGCTTACTCTACCCTGCCTGCAGGGCATCGTGGTATATTTACGCCATCTGTATCAGCGAGTTTTATATTTTCAGAGCTTACACGCATACCTGCACTTGACTTTGGCAAACTCCGAGTTTCATACGCCCAAACCAGCGGAGAACCTTCCGATACTTATATCACATCCCAATATTATACCATTAACAATTCGGTCAATGGCGTTCCTACGGCTGGTTTTTCTAATATTCTTCCTAATTTATTTTTAAAACCTTATACCTTAACCGAAACCGAAGTTGGTATCGATCTTAAATTTCTGAACGGCCGCTTAGGTTTAGATGCTGCTTTTTTTCATCGAAAAACAAGAAATGAAATAATTAAGGGTGATCTGGATATATCATCGGGCTTTGCAACGCGGTTCATTGGTACAGGTTCAACTCAAAATAACGGCATCGAAATCGAATTAAATGGAACCCCATTTAAAACAATCAATTTTGCCTGGGCTCCCTCTTTTAATTTCACCTATGTGCAAAATAAGATAGTCCAAACCGATGGTACTCTCCAATCGTCAAATATCAGCTTTGGAACTTACCGGCCTCTGAATGCGACCACTGCATTAGTTAAAGGTCTGCCCGGGCCCCAGATCATGGCGAATGATTATCTGCGTAATGCCATCGGACAGATCATATTTGATGCTAATGGGCTACCTTTAGCGGGGCCGCGTGTGCCGATGGGAAGCGCAGTGCCTAAAATCTATGGCGGCTTTAACAATAATTTCACGTATAAAAACCTAAACCTTTCATTCCTGATCGATTACAGGTATGGAAATAAAATATTATCAGCTACTAACTACAATAGCATTTACAGGGGGCTAAACAAACTAACACTTGTTGGTCGTGAAGGCGGTGTTGTTGGTGATGGAGTAACGCTTTCAGGGGCTAAGAATACGGTATCTGTACCGGCTGAAAATTACTACCAGGCTTTGGCGAGAAATATATCGGCATTAAATGTTCTGGATGGTAGTTTTATTAAATTGCGACAGGTTACCTTTGGATATACTTTTTCAAAAGGTCTTTTAAGAAGTTCTCCTTTTGAAGGTATAACCGTATCTTTAGTGGGTCGCAATCTTTGGACAATTATGAAACATTCAGACAATATCGACCCAGAATCGGGCTTCTCGCCCGACATTAAATATGCAGGCATAGAAGGTGCAAGCTTACCTCCCACTCACACATATGGAATCAACCTTAATATTAAACTTAAAAAGTAATCACAAAAAAATGGCTCCAACCATAAAAAATCTTACCAGATCGTCAGTCCTTATAATGGCTATATTGTTTATTAGTGTTGCTACCAAAGCACAACAAAAACTTTTTTATAAAGACGCTTCTCAATCGATTGAGGTAAGAGTAAAAGATCTTTTATCCAGGCTTACACTGGAAGAAAAAATATCCCTTCTGGGCTATCGCAGCCAGGCAGTACCGCGTTTGGGCATACCAGCCTATAACTGGTGGAATGAAGCCCTGCATGGCGTGGCCCGTGCCGGAGAAGCCACTATATTTCCGCAGGCTATAGGCATGTCCGCTACTTTCAATGATGATCTTTTAAAACAGGTATCAACAGCCATATCAACAGAAGCACGTGCCAAATATAACCTGGCTATAGCACAAGACAGGCATCTACAATATATGGGGCTTACCTTCTGGACACCCAATATTAATATTTTCCGCGATCCGCGCTGGGGCCGTGGGCAGGAAACTTATGGAGAGGATCCATTTTTAACCGGCCGCATGGGATCGGCATTTGTTAAGGGATTACAAGGTGATGATCCACGCTACCTAAAAGCCTCAGCTACCGCCAAACACTTCGCCGTTCACAGCGGCCCCGAAGCAGATCGTGATAGCTTTGATGCTAAGGTGGATGAAAAAGACCTGCGCGAAACTTATTTATATGCTTTCCACGAGCTGGTAGATGCCGGAGTAGAATCGGTAATGAGCGCTTATAACCGGGTAAACGGTGTACCAAACTCCATCAACAAAGTATTGCTTACCGATATTTTGCGTAAGGAATGGGGATTTAAAGGGCATGTGGTTACTGATTGCGGTGCGCTTGATGATGTTTATTTGACCCATAAAACCTTACCAACAGCAGTTGAAGTGGCTGCGGCAGCTTTAAAGGCCGGTGTTAATCTGGATTGTTCATCCATCTTGCAGAACGACGGGCTGAAAGCCATTCAGCAAAAGCTACTGACCGAGAAAGATGTGGATGTGGCATTAGGTCCCATTTTAGGTACTGAATTTAAACTTGGCTTTTACGACGATCCGACACTCAACCCTTATCATGGTTATGGTGTAGATAGTATTCATAATACGCAGCATATAGCTCTTGCCCGTAAAGTAGCCCAGCAAAGTATGGTGTTACTTAAAAACGACAAGAATATTTTACCATTGAGCAAAGCCAATGTATCCAGTATTATGGTTGTGGGGCCCAACGCGGCATCTCTTGATGCTATGGTAGCTAATTATCATGGCACAAGCAGTAAGGTAATAAACTTTGTAGAAGGAATCACGGCTGCAGTCAGTAAATCAACCAGGGTTGAATATGATCTGGGGTGTGATTACAAGGATACCACTCATTTTGGTGGCACCTGGGCTGCCGGTAATGCCGACGTTACCATCGCAGTAATCGGATTATCGCCGGTATTAGAAGGCGAAGCCGGCGACGCGTTTTTATCAAACAGCGGTGGTGACAAAAAAGACCTCAGCTTGCCTGCCAGTGAGATCGCATTTATAAAAGCGTTGAGAAAAGGTGTTAAAACCAAGCCGATTATTGCTGTGATTACAGCTGGTAGTGATGTAGATGTTTCTGCCATAGAACCTTATGTTGATGCGGTTATATTTGCCTGGTACCCTGGCGAACAAGGTGGTAATGCCCTGGCCGATCTGGTATTTGGCGATGTTTCCCCTTCGGGCCACCTACCGCTTACATTCTATAAGGATATGAGCAATCTGCCCGATTACCAGGATTACAATATGAAAGGCCGTACCTATAGGTATTACGACGGCCCGGTTCAGTATCCGTTCGGATTTGGCTTAAGCTATACAACATTTGCTTATACCTTGGATAGCAAACTAAAAAAATCCTACAAAAAAGCAGATACTTTATCCGTAACAGTTAATGTAAAAAATACCGGTAAAATGAATGGTGATGAGGTTGTTCAAGCTTACGTAGAATACCCTAAGCTTGAAAGGATGCCTATTAAGGAATTAAAAAGCTTTAAACGCATCAGTCTGGCAAAAGATAGTGAAGGATCGGTTACATTAAAAATACCTGTCCGGGATCTGCAAAAATGGGATATGGCTACCCACCAATGGAAAATATATCCCGGCAAATACAAATTAGTGCTGGGCAGTAACTCTGCTGATGAAAAAGCAAGCCTCGATTTTAATGTAGCTAAGTAAAATATGATGAGGTATGATATCCTGAACGGTTCAGGATATCATACCTCATTTACTACAATGTAAGTCAATGGATCTAATCCCTGAGCATGCTGGACATTTTGTTACAAAAGATGGTTTACATGGTTTACACTTTTCATGGTTAACATTTATTTATATAATTGAAAATCAACAAATTATATAAATTTTACGTCATATTTTGGGTTTACACTGGTAACCATAATGCAACGCACTCCATGTCTTATTTAAGTTTACCAAAACAATTCCATACACCTTTTGTCTATAAACTTAAATCAACATATCATGATTACCAGCGGCGTTACAATCGGAATAAATAAGCAAGATGGCACTCCTATTAACATTGCCATTGATCCGGTAGATGTAAATAAGGCTCAATCTGAAACCCCTAATTCGAGCACTTATAAATTATACAGAGATACCGATAGCGCTAAGACATTTGATAAGGGCTATCTCGGCGCCATAACCCTGGATAGGGCAGATAATAGCTACCAATACTCTGGTGGTACTGAACTTACCGACTTTGAATTGAAACAGTTAGCTGATTTCATCCGCAATTACCATGCTACCGGAAAAGAATTTGATGACCATACTCGGGATATCACTACCAAGTGATATGCTATCCACTTACAAAAGAACTTTATTAAACTCCCGGATATATTTATCAATATAATCTTGTTTTGTTCTTGCTTTGTATTGCATAATGTACCTTGGATGTTCCAGCGCGATGATCTGTTTAAAAAACTGTTTCTCATCGTTCAGTTTTCGTAAAAAAGCTTCATTTTTCCCTGTACCAAAGCAAAAGCAAACATCCGTTTCAAAACCTATAGCTATTTGTTTCTGTATGTTTTCGATAATAAAAGGGTATACAGCTTTTTGTAATGCAGGCGTGTCGTAATAGTTATAATTCGTTTCCTTGCCGTTGCTGCCTGTAATGGTAAAACCAAGCGGACAAACAGAATGAATATAAAACTGCTTATAAAACTCGGCTATGCCCCCAAACGCGTTTATCATCTCATAAATGTATTCCGATGATGGCTCATGTGTCATTGGGCCTTCAAAAGGTATCTGGCATTGATTGATCATTCTTTTTGGATCCGTAAATGATACTCCTGTCATACCAGACCCAAACCTGCCCGGATTAATACCCAATATTAAATGCCGGGGATGGTCATCGCTGTAATACTTGCGGTAAAACTGGGTAGAAACCTGCATGGCTGGCCCGTTCTCCTTAAACGGGTTCATAATACTGATGCCTGGAGGCAATGCTCCGGCAAACTCAAGCTGCTGGTTAAAGGAAATTATTCTATCGGCAAACGTGCTCATATTAAGCGCTAACTTATTTAAAAAGAAACGGTATAAAAAATAAAATCCCGGCTCCAATTGGTAACCGGGATCTATAAGCATCAGTCAATAATTAATTACTTCATATATTCTTTATCCAGGAACAGGTAACGAGCCCGGTTTACTTCGGTTTTAAGCTGACTTACAACGTCAATAGTCATAAATTTCACATGGTCATTATCCTTGATGGCCTCCCATTTAGGCTGACCATTCCCATTCGGGTTACCCGTTTTTATAAAATTGGCAAAGTAGTTTTCCATAGTGGCAGATACTTTGTAATCCTCAGGTGTCCAGGCATAAACCTTATTACTGGCCAGGTTACCCATCGCATATTCAATTTCCGAAGCATGCGGAGCGCCTACAACCACAGGTTTAGGAGCTGCTGCTTTAGAGGCATCACCTTTTACTACACCACCGGCAAGCCCAGGTGTTGCATTACCCATTTGAGCGGTCATAGCCGGGCGTATGCGGGCAAACTCATAACGATACACTGGTTTACTACCAGTTTTTACCTGCAGATCGGCCCATTTCCAGGTACTGTAAACTATAAAACGATCACTTGATAACGCGGTTGCCGATCTGATCACCTCGTCATTTGATGATGCGGGATATAACTTTAAAGCCTCTTCGGCACGGTCGCCATAAAGTTGTTTTAATACTTTGGTATAATTTTCGAGTGTTGGGGCATCTCTTAATAAAAACTGATAGGGTACTTCCGCGGAGTTCCATCCCACCAAAAGAGGTACATGAGCCTGCTCGCCGGCTTCAAAAATTTCAGGTAAGGATTTTGGCAATAAGTAACCATCAATGGTAGCCGAGGTTGCTCCGGCCGAGAAAACAGAATCAAGTAATTGTTTTGCAGGCAAAGCTCTTAGTTCGGCTAATGAATTAGCTTTCAAACGCGTGGCAAAATCTGTTCCTTTTTTCTCGCCCTCAGCCAGCGGAATCGGGAAAAGGGTTGGATTGATGCCCGCCCCGCTTTCACCAATAGCTCCTGCTATCAGGTCTTTTGATAAAGGAGATGCCATTTGTACCGATACTGAAATTGAACCCGCTGATTCACCGGCAATGGTAACCCGTTTAGGATCGCCGCCAAATGCAGCGATATTTTTTTGCACCCACAGCAAAGCAGCATGCTGATCAAGATATCCATAATTCCCGGAGGAATGATTGGGAGATTCTTTGGTTAGCTCCGAGTGGGCAAAAAAACCAAATATCCCCAACCTGTAATTTACCGTAAGTGCTACAATACCTTTCTTAGCCATGCTTTCCCCATCATAACGTGGCTCAGATCCATCACCTGCCGCTAATCCACCACCATAAAAATAAACCAATACAGGCAGCTTTTCTTTACTTGTTTTAGCGGGTGTCCAAACATTCAGGTACAAACAATCTTCGCTCATGCCGGCCGAACGGAAACCCATATCACCAAATATGGGCTTCTGCATCGGGTTATGCCCAAAATGGTCGGCTTTTAATACACCCTGCCAATTTTGAGCTGGTTGTGGTTCTTTCCATCGCAGATCGCCTACAGGAGGTTGTGCATAAGGGATACCCTTAAATATTAAAATGGGCGAACCAGCTTCCCTTGTTCCCTCCACTACCCCATTCTGCGTGCTTACCTGGTTGCTTGTTTGTGCAAACACTTTTACGGTAAAAATTTGTGTAAGCAGCCATACTGCTAATAGCGTTTTCTTCATATTGGTTGCAATTTATAATTGGCTTAAAATGAGTAAGTTTATATTATTGTATCATTTTGTTACAATAATAAATTAAATTTAATTAAGCATCAATTTTTTTGTTAATTGCCTCCTGATTTTTACAATAATAAATGGACAACGAGTTTATTAAGCAAGAAATGAATGTTACCGGCGAAGGCTTTTTACCGGGCCTGGCTATTGATACAGTTATTTTTGGTTTTCATGATGATGAACTCAAAGTTCTGCTCTTGAGCTATAAGCATACGGATTTATATGCACTTCCCGGTGGCTTTGTACATGTTGACGAAGATGTTAACGAAGCCGCCCGCCGCGTTTTGTTTAGCCGTACCGGGCTTATCAATATTTTTTTGGAGCAGTTTTATGTATTTGGCGATAAAAGCCGACATGATGCTACACCCCTTAAAACCATTATGAAAGCCCGTGGCTTTACGCCCCCCGAAGACCATTGGCTGTTAAAGCGGTTTGTATCTGTAGGTTATTATGCTTTGGTTGATTTTACCAAAGCTATCCCTACACCCGATAGCATATCCGACAGTTGCGATTGGTTTGGTTTAGATAATTTGCCCACCTTAATGCAGGATCACCAACAAATTATTGATAAGGCTTTAAAAACCCTGCAAGCCAACCTTGATCATAAACTCATCGGCTTCAATCTCCTGTCAGAAAACTTTACCATGGGCGATCTGCAACGCCTTTATGAAACTGTTTTAAATAAAAAACTGATCCGCGCTGCATTTCAGCGTAAAATGCTGGGTTTAGGTATGCTGGAACGGCTTGCCAAAAAATGGACTGGAGGGGCTCATAAAGCACCCTATTTGTACCGTTTTGTTGCCAGAGATTAGCATTATGTCATAATCAGCCCCTTAATTGTCGTATTCACCCCTTTCGCATCCTGTTTGATGAAGGTAAATTTGATCTGTCAGTAATTCATAAATAACAGACCAACAAATACTTAAATTAGACAGAAGATGATAACAATTAACCCCTATTTGAATTTCGCCGGTAATACAGAAGAAGCGTTTAACTTTTACAGATCAGTTTTTGGAGGAGAGTTTTTGGCCTTAATGCGCTACAAAGACACTTTTGAAGCCGAACGCACACCCGATGCTGATAAGCACAAATTAATGCACGTAGCCTTACCCATGGGTAAGGGAAATATGCTGATGGGTACTGATGTTTTAGGTCAGATGGCTGAGGACTTAGTTCAAAGTAATAGCTTTTACATCTGTATGAACGGCGAAACACCTGAGGAAACCGGGAAGTTATTCGATGCGCTGGCTGTTGGTGGTAAAGTTGTTTACCCATTCGATAAAGCGCCCTGGGGTGGTTATTTCGGTCAGCTGGTAGATCAGTTTGGCATTCAATGGATGGCCGATTCGATGAATACCATCAACCCCTACCTGAATTTTGCAGGCAATACCGAAGAGGCGTTTAATTTCTACAGATCAGTTTTTGGCGGTGAGTTCTTTATGTTGATCCGCTTCAAAGATAGCCCTGAGGCAGACCACACTTCTAAAGAGAACCTGGACAAACTAATGCATATATCCTTACCTATCGGCGAAATAGGAAAGGGAAATGTACTCATGGCCACAGATGCCACAGGCAAAATGGGAGAAGGTTTAGAGCGTGGTAACAACTGTCACCTAACCATTAACGGCAGCAATGTAGAGGAAACAAGAACGTTATTTAATGCCCTTGCAGCTGGTGGAGGAACAGTAGTTCATCCGTTTGATAAAGCTCCATGGGGTGGCAGTTACTTTGGTATGGTAACCGATCAGTTTGGCGTTCAATGGATGGCTGATTGTCCCGATAATCAATAATAATATATCTCAAAAATCGACAGTTCCAACAATCAAACCAAGGGACAAAAATCAACTTCGACAAACAGTAAATAAAAATTATGAGCAGAATTATCTTTGACAGCGGAATATCACTTGATGGCTTTTTCGCAGGCGATAACAGAAGTCCAAGCAACCCAATGGGCGGCGTTTCACAAAACATCCACATGTGGATGTTTAAACAAAAGGCATTTTGGAAACACATTAATATGGAAGGCGGTGAAGAATATGGTGCAGACAGTAAACTAATTGATGATATGCTTGCAAGAACAGGTTCATACATTATGGGAAAACGAATGTTTGAAGAAGGCGAAGTCCATTGGGAAGAAGATATATTCAAGGCAAATGTTTATGTTCTGACACACGAAGAACGCGAGCCCTGGGTTCAAAAGGGGACAACAACTTTTTATTTCATCAATGACGGAATACAAAGCGCATTAGAAAAAGCTAGACAATCAGCCAAAGGAAAGGACATAAGAATACAGGGTGGTGCCAATACTATTCAACAATATCTCAATGCAGGTCTTGTGGACGAATTTTTCATTCACATTGCTCCCGTTTTTTTAGGAAGTGGTATCCGGCTGTTTGACGGCATTGACAAAGACAAATATGATCTCCAGATTGTGGAGGTAATACCAGCAGACTTAACAACACACTTGAGATACAAACTGACGAAGAAATAATTGTTTAAGTTATATCACTAGTCCCTTGTGTTTATGCAAGGTTCCATTGAAGCAGGCAATAGCGTATTTAAGAAAGTCAATATGAATGTCGAAGTTTTTAAAACCAATGTAAGCACACGTCGGTATGCCAATAAACTGGTCAATCAGATACACAAAACGTTTACACATTACAATGCAAATTTTGATCTGGACGACTGTGATAAGATATTACGTATTCAATGTACTAAAGGTGTTATTGGATCCAGGAAACTTATCATTTTTTTAAAAGATTATGGTTGCCTGGCGGAAGTTCTACCCGGTTAAAGTTTTAGGCCGTCAAACAAAAATCAATTAATTTACTTATTAATTAATAAAGCAAAAGGTCATGTTAGATTATAATAGCGCATTTAGTAGTTTTTCAGTAGACGATTTAGCCCAGGCAAAAGAGTTTTATGGCAAAACCCTTGGTCTCCATATTAACGATGATAAAGAAATGCCTAACCTCTTGAACCTTCAACTAAACGAAGAGAACATCATCCTGATTTATCCCAAGCCAAATCACCAGGCAGCTACCTTCACTATACTTAATTTCACTGTGAAAGACATTGAAAAAACGGTTGATGAGCTTACAAAGCTCGGCGTAAAATTCATCATTTATGACGATGAAAATTTTAAAACCAACGAAAAAGGCATCTTAAAAGGTGACCAGCACGGCCCAACCATAGCCTGGTTTAATGATCCCGCCGGCAATATTTTATCGCTTATTGAGAAGCCTTAAGTAATTGCGCTATTTGCTTTTTAAAACAAAAGCGTAATTATTGCTTACATATCACATCAACTCATAGTAAATTTATTCCCTAACAGGGAATAAATTCCTCAATTATCCACTCCCGGGTAAAAACGATATACTGTTCAAAAGATGGATCAATGCTCATATTGCTCTCTATATGCATAATATGAGTGTGTTTACAAATAAAACGGCTTTCGAAACCGTGGCGGGCATTATTTGCGCACTTTCGGTATAGTAATTGAATATGTATCCCAAATTGAATGTTAGTGCTTAACTTTTATATTTCAATAAAAACAAACACTGGATACCGTTTCAACGTAAACCCGCTTGTTTCTATCGATCATAATAAATAATCCTTTCATAGGAAATTAACAAAGGTTCGCTGCACTGACCATTTACAATTAAAACATGTTTACAACTTAATTAATTCAGGTTTTATAAATCTTCAGGAATGAAAAAAACCCTACTTATTGTTGATGACGATTTAAGTATTTTAAAGTTACTCAACTTTATCCTTTCAAAGGATTACGATATAGTTGTTAAAAATAACGGGATTGACGCCTTTGGCTGGCTCGAGGATGGCAACATGCCCGAGTTAATAATTTCCGACCTTCAAATGCCTTATTTTGATGGTCAGTCATTTGTGAAAAATGTCAAGATCAGCGGTTTTTATCGTGATCTGCCCGTGATATTGCTTTCAGCTGCTCACGACCTTGATGAACAAGTAAGTAAAATGCCTTTTAAGGTTGATGCCTGCATTCACAAGCCATTTAAGCCCAGCGAGTTAAAAACAGCCATTAACCAACTTTTACAAGTTTATGAATCAACAAACATCTGATTGGAACGAAAATTCAGGTTCCCATGTCAGGATTGCTTACGCAGGCCAGGCATTAAAAGAGTTGGTTTTTGCTGGTCTTAATGAGAATTTCAAAGTAGCTTACAACGATTCCATTGGCCAGCTTGAAGAGTATTTAGGTAATCAATCTATTTTAACTGTTCCGGATATTATTTTAATGGAAGTTGACGCAGAGGGTGAGTGTTTTAAAATGGTGGAGGAGATCAAAAAAAGCTTTTTATTGCATGGATCGATCATCGTTCTTTTATCGTCAATTGATGATAAAAGCTTTAAACTAAAAGCCATGCAGTTAAAAGTACACGATTTTTATAGTGTACCCTTCCTGATTGATAACCTGCGTGAGCGCCTTAACTTCCTGGTTACGTTTAAACTGATCAAACCAAGATTGCTTGAACTTTCTAAAGAAGTAGATACTACCTATAAAATGCCAATTGGCAAACGTTTAATTGATCTGGCTATATCTAGTAGTATGTTGTTTGTACTATCTCCGGTATTCCTGATCATCGCTATACTAATTAAATTAGATTCAAAAGGTCCAGTGTTTTACAAAAGCAAACGGGTTGGTACCGGCTATAAAGTATTCGATTTTTATAAATTCAGATCGATGCGCACCGACGCTGACCAGTTACTGGCAAAATTATCAACAGAAAGCAATCAATATGCATCTGAAACAGGAACCAATAAAGCCGCGTTTGTAAAGATCAAGAACGATCCTCGCATTACTAAGCTCGGACAATTTTTACGTAATTCAAGCCTTGATGAGCTGCCCCAGTTGTTTAATATCCTGGTAGGTGATATGTCTGTAGTAGGCAACCGCCCATTACCAGTTTATGAAGCAGAAATGTTAACTTCAAACGAATGGTCAATGCGTTTCCTGGGTCCGGCAGGTTTAACCGGCCTTTGGCAGATCAGCAAAAGAGGAAAAGAAGACATGTCTGAGCGTGAAAGAAAAAAATTAGATAATTTTTATGCTCAGAAATATTCTATTTGGTTAGATTTAAGGATTATTATGGGAACTATACCTGCACTATTCCAAAAAGAAAAAGTATAAAACTAATGAACAAAAATATTATAAAGCTTTCCCTTTTATTAATCCTTATCGTTTTTACAAATAATATATATGCACAGGAATCTTTTATCAAAGATATCTCCTACCCATATCTCGAAAAACTGATAGCAACTGCAAAGAAAAACTACCCGGAAGTTAAATTAAGACAAAGCCAGGTAAATGCGGCTAAAAGCAATTATAATGCAACCAAATTTGCATGGCTCGATGGTTTAACGGCATCTTATATTTATAGTCCACAAAATTCTATTAATCTTTCTACTCCTACTATTTTTAAAGGTTATCAATTAGCCGTATCCCTTAACATAGGTCAGCTACTAAAAAATCCGGCCACAACCAATGCGGCTAAAGAGACGTATAAAGTAGCAGAGTATCAGCAAAGCGAATATTTATTAAGTCTTGAGGCCCAGGTAAAACGCTTTTATTTTGCCTATCTGGAAGCTCAGGCCGAACTCAGGTTACGATCAAATGCGGTACTTGACGCTGAAGGCGCTGTTAAACAATTAAAATACGCCTTTCAGAAAGGTGAAACTACTTTTCAGATCTATAACGAACAATTAAACAGTCTTTACAATCAAAACTCATTTAAAGTACAAGCTGAATTGGCCACATTTACAGCGAAAACCAATCTGGAAGAATTATTGGGTACTAAGTTAGAAGAGATTAAATAATAATGGAGATAGCTAAGTTTTTTAAACTTTTACATAAATATAGAAACACTCTTATTATCGTCCCGCTGGTAACGATAATTGGTTCATTTTTTCTTGTTAAAAACCTACCTAACAACTACATATCTCACGCCCAGATAGCAACCGGTATTGTTGATGCCTCCAGACACTTGCTGGATAAGGATGACAATGTAAACGCACAGGAGCAACAGGTTTTTCGCGAGTTTAGCAACCTGATTGCTATTATGAAACTCAAGAAACTGATCAACCAGGTTTCTTACCAGCTCATGATCCACGACCTAAGCAACCCTACCCCATTCCGTAAATTCAGTAAGGAATTAACCGGATTACATCCTTATGAACGCGATAGAGCCCTGGTAGTATTTAAAAGTAAATTCCAAAGCATGGAACCTTTATCGCTCTATGATAAAGAAGAGGATAAGCTAAATGACATCCTCATATCCATGAAATATGATGAGCGTTCGATCATGAAAGAACTTACCATAGCACGTGACGAGGATAGCGATTTTATTTCGGTAAGCTTTGATTCAGAAAATCCGCAACTATCGGCGTTTATTGTCAATACTTTATGTAAACAGTTCATTGATTACTATACCCAGAGTGTGAGGCAAAATGAAACAAATGCTGTAAATTTCTTAGCAAAACTCCTCGAAGAAAAAAAGAACGCTTTAAGTAAAAAAACAGAAGAACTACAGAAATATAAGATACAGAACGGTGTACTTAGTCTTGATGAACAATCTAAAGCTATTTTTGGCCAGATCATGGTTTATAACGACAAAAAGTTACAAGCCGAAAAAGATATTATCTCTTATGATGGGGCTATAAATGCTATTAACAGCAAGTTTGAACCCGGCGATAGAAAATATGTGGAAGCCTCGGTTAGTAAGTATAACCAGGCCATTACTGCAACTCAGGATCAGCTTCATATCCTGGAAGACAGATATGTACGCAGCGGGTTTAATCCTCGTTATAAAAGCACAATAGATTCTGTTCAAAATGTTCTTACTGCCCAGGTAAACCAATCATCAGATAAGTATCTTACTAATCCATTGGTAGCCAAGGATGATTTGATCCATCAAAAGTTAACACTTGAAATATCAAGGGACCTGGCCAAATACAGCGTAAAATCAATTGATAATGAGCTGGCCAGCCTTAATGCTAAATTCTCGCGCCTGGTACCATTTGATGCTACCGTAAAAACCTATGATTTTGACATTGATATTGCCGGCAAGGAATACCTCGATGTTTTAAACAGGTATAACGAAACTAACCTGAAGTCTAACTTCTCAATCAATCTGAGGCAAGTTGAAGTTGCTACGCCCGATGTAGCACAACCTTCAAAAAAGATTCTACTCATAGCACTTAGTGTTATATTAAGTTTGTTTGCCTGCTTACTGGTATTATTTGTGCTATTTTATTTCGATAGAAGTATTCAGGACCCTTCAGATCTGGTTAACAGAACGCAGTTGCCTTTACTGGGTTATCTGCCCCTTATTAAAGGCGAAAATCTTGACCTGAAAAAGCTTTGGGATGTAGAACACCGGGATAAAATGAAGCAATTCAAAGAATTGATTAGGTCCGTACGATTCGAGATTGACCAGGAGCTGCAAGGTGATAAAATCATTGCTATAACCAGTTTAGGTGCCGCGGAAGGCAAAACATTACTGGCCATTAGTTTGGCTTACTCCTATTCCATGATAAATAAGAAGGTGTTATTAATTGATGGGAACTTTGATAACCCAACCGTTAGCAAAACAGCTATGCCCGGTGTTTATCTGGAAGATTATTTTAAAAATAACCCGCTTAATACCCGGGTAGTAGACAGCAGTACCGCAACTGTACTTGGAAACCATGGCGGTGATGTTACTTTATTTGAAATTGGACATGAGACATTTTTAAAAGAGCGTTATAATGATCTCAAAGCAAAATATGATATTGTTATTATTGATACCCCCCCATTAACGTCGTTAAATAAATCAAAGGAATGGTTATTATTTGCCAGTAAAGTTCTTGCGGTTTTTGAATCGGGTAAAAATCTTACCAATATTCAAAAACCATATGTAGAATATTTGCGCAGCCTCGACACCAGATTTGCAGGCTGGGTATTAAATAAGACATCTTTAAATCAACAAAAAGATAAGTAAGTTTAAAATAATCTTGCATACTCCTGATTTTGTACTTAAAGCCTTCATGCAATGAGAATAGAGCCTCAATTACCACAAGATAAATATAAGGATTTGAGCTTACTTCAAAGAAGATCCCGGAGGGTTGCTATAGTTGTTGCATTCTGCGGTGTTTTTATTTGGGTAATAAAAATATTATTCCTTTAATCAAATAGTGGTAATACATGCAAAGTGATCAAACCGAAAATAGGAAAACAGAGCAGACATTTTGGCAAAAACTGATTGACCAAAAGTTTTCAAACCCTATAGTACTTCTTTTTCTGCTTGTTTTCTCCTTGTTTTCCAGCTTTGTGGTGTACAAATTCGGCATCATAGGCAGTGTGGGGATATTGGTGCTGATTGTAGGTTTCCCAGCTTTATTAGCTACTGTAGTATACCCCAGGTTTGGTATAACCGTATTGATACTTACTTCATTCTTTATCAATTACGTATCGGAGTTGCTACCCGATGAAGCGCCAATCGGGACCTTGCTCGATGGCATAACATACCTGCTTATATTAGGTTTTTTCATTAAACAGCGAAAGGAACAGAACTGGACCTACTTTAATAACCCTATCAGTTACATCATTATTTTATGGTTAGCCTATAATTTATTTGAGGTACTTAACCCAGCGGCCCCGGCAATACTTGCCTGGGTATATACCGTACGTACAGTAGGATTTATTATGCTGATGTACTTCGTTTTTGTTTTCCACATCAGATCAGTAAATTTCATAAAATTTTTATTCAAACTTTGGTTGGCATTGGCAACTATTGCGGCTATATCGGCTTTTCAGCAAGAAAACTTTGGCTTTTTTGGTTTCGAAAAACGATACCTATACGCCGATCCTTTACGTGTAAGCTTACTTTTTATTGAAGGTCATATGCGTAAATTTGCGATATTTTCAGATCCTGTTACTTTTTCATACAACATGGTGGCCGCAGCCTTACTTTGCATAGCTTTACTTATGGGCAACCATAGCTTGCGAAAAAAAATAGTGCTAGGTTTTATGACGGCATTTTTCCTTTTTGTAATGCTTTACTCCGGTACAAGGGCCGCTTACGTGCTTGTACCCGCATCGTTACTGATGCTTGCCATACTGAATTTTAATAAAAAGGTACTGCTTTTTTCGGTAACAGCGGGTTTAATACTTGGCTTCCTGATAGTAATGCCTACCTCCAACCCACTTATCAAACGGTTTCAAACAGCATTTAAACCTTCTGATGACCCTTCATACAATGTACGCGCAGAGAATCAAAAACGCATAAAACCATATATCCTGTCACATCCTATTGGAGGCGGGCTTGGTTCGGTTGGTGTTTGGGGGCGGCGGTTCGCACCAAATTCTATGCTCGCCAAATTCCCCCCTGACAGTGGCTATGTCCGCGTAGCCGTGGAGATGGGCTGGATCGGGTTGATCCTTTTTTGCACATTAATATTCATCGCCCTTTATAATGGTATTAATTACTATTACAGAATCAAAAACCCGGAGCTCAAAAACTACTGTATGGCTATGATATTGATCATTTTTGCTTTCAATATCGGTAATTTCCCACAGCAGGCTCTGGTACAATATCCAAGTAACGTCTTGTTTTATTTAGCTATAGCCATCATAGTAGCTTGTATGCGTTTGGATAATGACGAACAGGCAAAAATTATAACTCGACCACCGCTGAATGAGCATAAACTACAAAAATGGAGTTAAGTAAATGGCGTTAGTATCAACAATAAAGTCGAATCCTGGTTTAAAGCGCTTTGTGCACTGGTTAATTGTGCGCAGTGGCGAAGCTAAACCCCGGTTATGGGTACGCTGGTTTGTTAATCCATTTTTTCATAAACGGGGTAAAAGATCGGTTGTAAGGTTTAAAGCCCGGATGGACATATTTCCCTTCAACAATTTCTCCCTGGGTAGCAACAGTATTATTGAAGATTTTGCCACTATTAACAATGGTGTTGGTGATGTTATTATCGGTAACCACTGCGGTATAGGCATCGGCAACGTATTGATAGGGCCGGTTACTTTAGGTAACTATGTTATGCTCGCCCAACACATTGTACTCTCGGGCCTTAATCATGGTTATGAGGATATCACCACTCCCCCACGCTTACAAAAAGTAACCACCAAGCAGATCACCATTGCTGATAATGTTTGGATAGGTGCCAATAGTGTGGTGACAGCCGGTGTTACCATTGGTAAGCATGCCATTATTGGCGCCGGCAGTGTAGTTACTAAAGATATACCTGAATATAGTGTTGCGGTTGGTAATCCGGCAAGGGTGATCAAAAGATATAACTTCACAACTAACAGCTGGGAAAAAGCGTAACAAATGATACATGGGCTTTCTTAAAAAGGTGATCAATAAACATACGCTCTCTTTAGCCAGCAACGCTATTATGCCCGTGTTGGGCATGGCCATACTATCACTGATGGCCCGCTACCTTTCCAAAGCTGATTTTGGCGATTATATCTTTTTCCTGATCGTATTTACCCTGGCCGATACCTTTCGTACCGGGTTTATGCAAACATCGCTCATCAAATTTTACGCGGGCACCGATAAAATAAGAGCGGCTAACATCGCAGGTTCGGCCTGGTATCTCGGCTTTATGATCGTACTGACATTTGGCATAGGAAATCTGCTGATGTACTTTTTCTACTTCGGTAATAATCCGAATATGTTCATAATCATCAAGTGGTTCAGTGCCATATTTCTTTGCACACTCCCTTCGGCTATAGCCATGTGGACATTACAGGCTGAGGAACGCTTTGATAAATTGTTTCTATTGCAACTGGTAAACCAGGGAGGCTTTTTTATACTGATACTGCTGCTCATCATTTTTCATCGGGCCAGTTTTCAAAACGCACTATATAGTTACCTTGTTAATAACATTCTGAGCAGTGTGATCACCATGATTATAGGCTGGTCAAAAGTAAAAACCATCAGCAGCAAAAGCTGGGCATCAATCAAAGAGCTGGCTCATTTTGGTAAATTTAGTGTGGGTACTTCCATCAGTTCATACCTGCTACGCAGTTCAGATACCTTCATCATTAAAATGATGTTTCCATCCGAATTACTGGCTGTTTATTATATTCCTCAGCGCCTTATGGAGATATTTGAGATACCGCTCCGGGCCTTTATTGCCACGGCTTTGCCTGTGATGTCAACAGCGGTTCATCGTGACGATAAACGATATGTATCCTACATCATGAAAAAATATGCAGGCATGCTTACTATCGCACTGATACCTGTTGCTATAGTTTCGTTTATAGCTGCTGATCTGATCATTGGGCTGCTTTTTGGGGGCAAATACCAACATTCGGATGCAGGCAACATCTTTCGCATATTCATGTGTTTTGTAATGCTGTTACCTATTGATAGATTTTTTGGGATAACACTTGATATCATTGGTAAACCGCAGTTAAACATGATCAAAGTATTTATTATGCTGGCTGTAAATGTTGCCGGGGATTTCGCGGGTATATTCATCTTCCATAGTCTTTATGGCGTGGCTATTGCTTCTATATTCACGTTTTTTTCTGGAGCGATATTTGGTTATTGGGCCCTTAAAAAGCATTTGGAATTTAAGATCGGAGATATATTTAAACTGGGATACATTGAACTCATGGAATTATTAGGTATACTGTATCAAAAACTACGAAAAAAGGAGTTGAAGCAAGACTAATATGGAGTTGAAAAACAGGCATATCATTATATTTTCGCAAATGCAGTTTGACGGCCGCCTGGAGTCGACTAATTACACCATGGCCAAACACCTGGCCAAAGACAATTATGTGTATTACGTAGACCGCCCATTCACCTGGAAAGATTATATCAAGTTTAGAGATACCAAAGCGTACAAGATCCGTAAGCCGCATTTTTTTTCATCGGCCAATAATTATATTCAAACCGACATTCCGAACCTCAAAATCATCATTTCGCCCCCGGTACCCTCCATTAATATGTTGCCCGAAGGCGCTCTGTATCGTGCCGCAGTTAAATTCAATGAAGTTATAGTAGCCAGGAGGCTAAAAAAGGTGATCAAGAACCTGAATATTAAGGATTATATCTACATCAATTCTTATAACTACACCTACCCTACCTTTCATCAATTGATAAAGCCAAAACTAACCGTTTATCATTGTGTTGATCCTTTGGTTGAAGAGTACCAGATCAGGCACGGACTGATATCTGAGGATATGGTAGTAAAAAGTGTAGATCTGGTGATCTGTACTAGCAAGCAATTAAGGGACAGCAAGAAGAAACTAAACGATAACTCCTTTTTTATTCCCAACGCTGCAAACATAACGCACAGCCAAAAAGCGCTTGATCCACTACTACCAGTAGCTGATATCCTATCGGACATCAAAAAACCAGTTATCGGGTATTTTGGAAATATAGAGCGACGTATTGATTATGATCTACTGATTGAAGTATTACAACAAAACCCGGATAAGAACTTTGTTTTTGTGGGGCCTGTTGATATTGATTATTTAAACCATACCGTCTTCAAGGCACCTAACATATCATTAAAGGGTGCTGTATCTTATGAGGAGATGCCAGCAGTCTTAAAAGGTTTTGATGTGGCTATTATTCCTTTCAAAAAAGATGAGGTAAGCAATTCTATATTTCCACTAAAGCTATTTGAGTATCTGGGCTCTGGACGACCTGTGGTGTCAACCGATTTCAATATTGATCTGCGCGAATTTACGGGCGATACCGTGACCTATTGCAGCAATGCTGTCGAGTTTTCGGCTGCTTTAAACGCAGCACTAAATGACACACCTGATCTGCAGCAAAAAAGACTTGTGGTTGCTGCAGAAAACACCTGGGAGCATCGGATTTTGGAGATCAAAAACTTATTGGCATTAAATTTAGATAGAAAGCTTAATAGCTAACTTATATATAACGCCTCTTAGATAACAAACATGGATATTATAAAGCTAATAGCAACGATAATTATGGATGTGCTTTTTATATACCTGGGTGTATATAGCATTTATTTATTTATTTTCTCAGTTGCGGGGAAATTAATACCCATTAAGCAGCCGCAGATTGCTTCTTCGTTAAGTCGGTTTGTAATTTATATCTGTGCTTATAAAGAAGATGAGATTTTATTAAACTCTGCCGCAAGTGCCTTAACTATTGATTATCCCAAAGACCTGTTCCACGTTTGTATCATAGCCGACTCACTTCAACCAGAAACCATTGCAAAATTAAAGCAAATGCCCTTGCAAGTTTTGGAGGTTTTTTTTGAGAATAGCACAAAGTCGAAAGCATTGAATAAAGCTATTGAAAACACAGCCGAAGGTTTTGACGCAGCTATAGTTTTTGACATCGATAACGTTGCTGCACCTGACTATCTGCACCAGATCAATAACTGGTTACAAACCGGCGAACGAGTGATACAGGGGCATCGTATAGCCAAAAACACCAACACCCAGGTAGCTGTGCTGGATGCTATAAGCGAAGAGGTTAACAATCACATTTTCAGGAAGTCGCAGTGGGTATTTAAACTATCGGCAGCTATAATTGGTTCGGGAATGGCATTGGAATATCAGCTATTTAAAGAAACCATGAGTAAAATAGACGCTGTGGGAGGTTTTGACAAGGAGATGGGATTAATACTCACCCGGCAAAAAATAAGCGTGGCGTATGCCGAAAAAGCTTTGGTTTATGATGAAAAGGTGAGTAATCCTGAAGTATTTAAAAAGCAACGCAAAAGATGGTTATCTGCTCAGTTCAATCTGCTACGTAAATATGGCAGCAGTGGATTTGGTCAACTCTTTTTACACGGAAATTTCGATTATTTCAATGAGATATATCAAATGTCCATATTGCCTCGGGTATTGATGCTGGGACTGATGCCTTTTATGTTGCTGATTTCCTTCCTGCTTCCTGGCGTAGGTCCGCACTGGCAGCTATGGCTTATCGCAACACTTTGCTGTTATATTGGTATTGTTGTTGCTATACCCGGAGAGTTCTTTAACAGGAAACTTTTTAGCGCTGCATTAAAATTACCGCTGATATTTTTCACCATGTTAATGTTACTATTTAAATTAAAAGGTGCCAATAAAAAATTTATACATACACCTCACGATCATACTGCCGCTTAATTACATATATAATATTTGAAGTTGATATTAACCGGATAAATAATTAAAAGTCTCACAATGACCGCTCCAGTAAATACAGATGCTATAAACACCCTAAACAATACCCAGGCTCATTATCCGAAGGATAAAGCGCTGCATCATCTTATTGCTGAGCGCGCTGCTCAAATACCTGATAGTGTAGCTGTGATGTTTGAGAATCGTTCACTTACTTTTAAACAGGTAAACGAAGCAGCAAATAAACTGGCCGCACACTTACTTACATTTAATATAAAAACCGGCGATATTATTGGTTTATCAATCGATCGATCACCTGAAATGGTAATCGCCCTATTGGCCATTCTTAAAACAGGCGCCGCTTATGTACCCCTTGATCCGGAATATCCAAAAGACAGGGTTGAGTTCATGATGGATGATTCATCAGCCAAAATACTGCTCACTTCTAAAAAACTTAAAGGGCATTTTGTTTCAAACGCTCAGGAGGTTTTAATAGAGGATGCTATCGATAAATTTGACAACTACAGTATTAATGATCCTGAAACTCTAGTTACCGGAGACGATCTGGCCTATGTGTTGTTTACATCAGGCTCAACCGGTAAACCTAAAGGTGTACAGATCAAACACCATAACCTGGTAAACTTTCTGCTCAGCATGCAAAAAGAACCGGGATTAAAAGCCAGTGATAATCTGCTTGCCGTAACCACTATTTCTTTTGACATTGCCGGCCTCGAAATGTTTTTACCTCTGTTAACGGGTGCTAAACTCGTTATAACAGATGCTATTACGGCAAAGGATGGTCGCGCATTGATTGATCTGGTTGCTGATCATCAGATAACCGTAATGCAAGCCACCCCTTATACATGGCGTGTAATGTTAGAGGCCGGCTGGGAAACTAAGTTCCCGCTCAGGATACTCTGTGGAGGCGAAGCACTCCCGAAAGATCTGATCAATAAACTCATTGCCCGTTGTTCTGAACTTTGGAATATGTATGGCCCCACCGAAACCACGGTATGGTCAACTGTAAAGCACATCACTAATGATGAAGATATTTCTATAGGTAAGCCTATTGATAATACTCAGGTTTATATCCTTGATGAGAAGCTGAATAACTTTACAGATGGCACCATTGGCGAAATATACATTGGTGGCGATGGTGTTGCAAAAGGCTATTTAAATCGTCCGGAACTTACAGATGAGCGTTTTGTTGATGATATTTTCTCAGGTATTCCTGGTAGCAAAATGTACCGTACCGGGGATTTGGGTAAGATACGTGAAGACGGAGAGATCGTTTGTCTTGGTCGTATTGATCATCAGGTAAAAGTACGTGGTTACCGCATTGAGTTGGAAGAAATTGAACAAAACCTTTTAAAACAAGATAATGTAAAACAGGCGGTTGTTATCGCCCGTGAAGATACACCCGGTAACCCGCGATTAGTAGGTTATATGATCATCAATGAGCAAAAAAACGACAATGATCTGCGGGTGCAATTTGATACCTGGCAACGGGGCTTACTGGAAGTGTTACCCGAATATATGGTTCCGGATGATTTTGTGATCATGGAAACCATACCGATCACCCCTAATGGCAAGATCGATCGTAAAGCTTTACCAAAACCCAATTATAGTAATATACAACGTACCGGCGAGATAGTAGCCCCACGCACAAGTAACGAAAAACTAGTAGCCGATATCTGGACAGAACTGATGGGATTGGAAACCATTAGTATTTTTGATAATTTTTTTGAACTGGGCGGTCGCTCTCTGGTGGCTGTCAAGATCATGGCACGCCTGGAACAGGAAACAGGTAAACGTTTACCGCTGGCTACCCTTTTTGAACATTCCACAGTAGAAAAACTGGCCTCCAGACTGGAGCTTGATGCTACTTCCATTACATGGGAATCATTAGTTCCGATAAAGCCCAATGGCTCAAAAATGCCCCTTTACATAGTACATGGCGCCGGCTTGAATGTGCTATTGTTTAACGCGCTCGCCATGAATATGGATGCAGAGCAACCGGTTTATGGCCTTCAAGCCAAGGGACTTAATGGCATTGATGAGCCATTAGATGTGATGGAAGAGATCGCGGCTAATTACATTGCCGAGATCGTGGCTAAAAATCCGGATGGGCCCTATGCCCTTGCGGGTTACTCTTTAGGTGGCATTATTGCTTATGAAATGGCAAAACAACTCATGGCAGCTGGTAAAGAAGTAAAAATGCTGGCCATGTTTGATACCTATGCAGATCTGTCAACTGTCAATGACCCTTTATGGAAAAAGGTGTTTAATAAAGCAACGTTAGTGTCAAAGCAGATAGGCTATAGCCTGGTATTGCTTGCAGAAGACCCTAAACGTACAATTGAATATAAGAGTCTGATCATTAAACGGAAATTCATTAAGCTTTTTTGGAAAATAACTCCCGGTAAAGACGAGAAAAAAGAAGGCTTTTTTGCTTATGATAACGAAATAGACGAAGCCAGTGAAAAAGCTTTGCGTAACTATATTTTAACACCGCTGCCTATTGCTATTGAATTATTCAGAGCAAAAAAACGCACTTTTTATATGGCCGATTTTAATTTCCTGGGTTGGCGTCCGTTTGCACAAAAAGGCGTTCACGTACATGAGATACCTGGCGAACATAACACCATATTTGCCCCGCCAAACGACAAGGAGTTTGCTGTGGTATTACAAAACTGCCTTGATCAGGTATCAAAAAACTAAAAATTAACTATACTATTAACTGATCTGTCACCCATTAATATTAATTTATTATTGGGTGATTTTTTGAAAGCGTTTTTTGATCTTCAAAAATGGCTTTTCATACCCATAGTAGGAAGCAGAAGCCAAAGCAATAGCCCCCCCTATTGTTGCTATATAGATCATTATATTTTCGACAACCATACCTTCAGGAGGCAAATACTTTTTAATCAGATACAACACCAGGAATAACACAAACTTGTGCAACAGATATATGCCGTATGAAATTTGGCCGATGTAATCCAAATACCGGTGATTTAAGGAATAGATACTTGTTTTCGGTTCGCAGAGGCTTACAATAAGCAACGATGACATAAAAGCTATCAAAACATCACCATGAGGAATATCATAGTTAATATACAATCCCAGATAAATAACGTAGGTCACCAGCAATAAAACCTGGAACCATTTTTTAAAGATCACATTAAACAATGCTTGAAATTTAAAATCAAATTCCGGGTGTTTCGTATTGTAATAAATAACGGCTATCACCGCCCCTATCATCATATTATCATACCTGGCATAGTACAAAACTGTGTGCAGGATTTGATAAACACGGTTTTCACCAGCCAACTTTCCAAACACCAGTTGAATGGTTATAATAAGGACAATAAAAAGCAAAAAAGCATAAAGAACATGTTTCAGCTTTTTGAACCTGAAAAAATGTGGATGAAAAATATAAAATTGCTCTTCAGTACCAATTGACCAAATTGGATCCATAATTGCGGGTAGCAGGTTCAAACAAAAAGCAAGATTAGGTAAAAACAATACAGAGAGCCATAATGCCTTGCTTGATCCACCCGGATAAATGAAAAAGCCAAATAAAACTACCAGGAAATATAAGGGCCATATTCGCAAAAGCCTTCGCATGTAGAATGCTTTAAAATTAACCGCCTTAAAGTTTTTCTTTTCTTCCAGTAACAGATAAGTTATCAAAAATCCGCTCAGTGAAAAAAAAACGGTCACGCCTATCTTTCCTAAATTAAGCACGTTAAAATGCGGAATACGGGATATGTTAAAATTAGCCTTATGTAATTCAATATGCGCTATAACTACCATCAGGGCGGCCAAAGCCCTTATCCCATTTAAATTGGGGAAGTATAATTTGGGGCGGTTTTTACTCAATGAAACTTGTTTCGTTCCATCATCCATAGCTATTCTATATTACAGGTTTAACTTTTAGATAATCTTTTCCATTTAAGAAACAACATTATAAACACCTATGTATCAACGTTGATCATTACAAATACAGCCCCATATTGTAACACATTTAATAATGACAGCCACGATTCAGATTACACGCTTAACACTGATATGGCTTAACTTTTGCTAATATTTATTCGTAAACGTATCACAGTCGGCATTAATCATTATACATGAAAAAAGTTTCTATTGTTACCATAAATTTTAATCAGTCGGCTGTTACTGAAGATTTGCTGGAATCAATAGAAAAGTTGAACAGCTACAAAAACATCGAAATTATTGTAGTTGATAATGCAAGTATAGCAAATCCCTTACCAGAGTGGTCTTTAAAATATCCTCACGTAATTTTTATAAGTTCAGAAATTAACCTGGGTTTTGCAGGGGGAAATAATCTGGGCATTAAAGCAGCAACAGGCGATTACCTTTTTCTGGTCAATAACGATACTGAATTTACCCCTGGGTTAGTCGAAAAATTGGTTCATGTAATGGATGCTAACCCTGAAGTGGGCATGATATCGCCCATGATTAAATATTATAGCGATAAGCAACTCATACAATACGCCGGTTATACGCCCATGAACTATTATACCTGCCGTAATACTTGCATTGGATTAAAACAAAAAGATACAGGTCAGTATGATCATATTACAGGGCCTACCGCCTACTGCCATGGTGCTGCTATGATGATCAGGAAAGAAGCTGCGGATAAAGCCGGATTAATGAGCGAGAATTTTTTTCTGTACTACGAAGAAGTAGATTGGTGCGAGCATACCATCAAAGCCGGGTACAAAGCCTGGATTTGCACCGATGCGCTGATCTATCATAAAGAATCAGTTTCTGTAGGTAAAAAGAGCAGGTTAAAAGAGTATTTTATGAACCGTAACCGGATACTTTTTATACGCAGGAATGCCCCTTTTAGTAAAACGCTGATCTTTTATATTTACTTTTTACTTCTTGTGGTGCCGCGTAATTTAGTAGCTTACCTTAAATCCGGGAACAGCAATTTTATACCCATGCTTTTTAAAGCCATTTGGTGGAATTTTACACACTCGAAAAACAGTACCGATTTAGGTTATCCTATTAATACCATCAAATGAAAATTACATTAGCCTTAAGTCTGATCATTGTATTTTACACCTTTGCAGGTTATGGGATCCTTTTGTATTTCATCATTCGTATGAAAAGGATCTTCAAGGGTATTAAAACGGTAGCCGAAGATCTGGACAACCTGCCTACCTGCACATTGGTAGTTGCCGCTTATAACGAAGAGGGCTTTATTAAGGATAAAATTGCCAATACCCTTTTATTAAATTACCCGGCAGGAAAGCTAAACCTGCTTTTTATAACAGATGGTTCATCAGATGATACACCAAACATCATAGCGCAATATCCACAGATCCATTTACTGCATCAACCACAGCGAGCCGGTAAAATAGCCGCCATACATCGCGCAATAGAGTTTGTACATACCGATGCGGTGGTATTTACAGATGCCAATACTTTTTTAAATAAAGATGCTTTAATAAAAATATGCAGGCATTACGCGGATACCACAGTTGGGGCGGTAGCCGGGGAAAAACGTGTACACTTTGATGAAAATGCGGACGCCAGTGCTGCCGGTGAAGGTTTTTATTGGAAGTATGAATCAGCTTTAAAAAAGTGGGATTCTGAACTTTATTCAGTTGTTGGTGCAGCTGGTGAATTGTTTAGTGTAAGGCGTTCCCTTTACCAACCCGTTCCGGTTGATACCGTACTGGATGACTTTATGATATCTATGCTGATAGCCAAAAAAGGATATCGGATAGTATACGAACCTGAGGCTTATGCCACTGAAACAGCATCAGAAAACGTATCAGAAGAGTTAAAAAGAAAGATCAGGATAGCTGCAGGAGGTATACAATCTATTTTGCGTTTAAAAAGTCTATTTAATCCTTTTCCCTACCCGGTGCTTTCATTTCAATATATCAGTCACCGTGTTTTACGATGGACAATAACTCCTTTTTTATTGATATTATCATTTGTATTAAATATCATATTAGCATTTGAACCCGGAGCAATTGGATATCAATTGCTTTTATTGGCTCAAATATTGTTTTACATACTTGCGTTGCTGGGCCTTATTATGGAAAAGAAGCAACTGCGTATAAAAATATTATTTATACCATATTATTTTTGTGTAATGAATTATGCGGTCTTAGCTGGTATCATCAGATATTTTACCAGTAAACAAAGTGCTGTTTGGGAGAAGGTGCAACGTAAGCAATAGTTAACACTTAAGTTTAAGTTTAATACTCCCCCTTAGTTGGTTAAATTATTACCACCATTAATTAAGTACACATTTAATTAATTTTATTTCCTTTAATTAAAATATTAAATATATAAAACGTAAAAAATAGCTATCTTGAACTGATTTAAAGTTCCTGCAAATAACTTTAAAAACCAATTAATAAACGGTCTGGCCGGCGCAGATAGCCATCCTTGTCAACTCATGAATATTAACAACGGCAACGCATCGACAGAGGGTACAGATCATATTTCTCTGATCCACGAATTATTTGAGCTTCAGCTAAATAAAACACCTGATGCTATTGCTGTTGTTTATAACGGCGAAAGTATTACTTATGCCAGTTTAAACCAGTTATCAAACAATCTGGCGACTATAATTATTGCCCAGGCTTCGGCATCATCAATAATTGGTGTAAGCAGTTCTCGCTGTATAGAAACTATCATTAGCGTATTAGCCATACTCAAAACAGGTAAAGCATATTTGCCTCTCGACCCGGATTACCCCAAAGACAGGCTTGAACAGATCATAACAGACTCAGGCATAGATACCTGTATAATTACCAAAGCACAGGAGCTTTTTTTTGAGGAGTTGCCCGTTAATATTCTGTTGAGTGATAAAACTTATCCTGAAGTAGATTCGTTACCTCACATTGAAAACCCAACCGGAGCCTATGTCCTATATACTTCTGGATCAACTGGTAAACCAAAAGGCGTGCTAATGGGTCATGCTGCTTTAGTAAACCTTTTACTGTGGCAAAAGGATAACTCTATATCTACAACGGGCACCCATACCCTGCAATTTGCCCCGCTTACCTTTGATGTATCTTTCCAGGAAATATTTGCCACACTAACTACGGGTGGTACACTGGTACTCATAAATGACGATCTGCGGATCGATCCGGTTCAATTACTACAATATATTGAAACCCACGCCATAAACCGGATCTTTTTACCTTTTGTAGTGCTTCAGTATTTAACAGAAGCAGCTTTTGCCAATAATCATATTCCCGCTTGTTTACAGGAGATCATGACTGCTGGTGAACAATTGAAAATAACTCCTCAGATCATTAACTTTTTCAAAGCCTTGCCAGGCTGCGTATTGTATAATCAATACGGCCCCACAGAGACCCATGTAGTAACACAATTAAAGTTAGATGGTGATGCTTCGTTATGGCCGTTTTTGCCAACTATTGGAATCCCTATCCAAAATACAGACATCATTATATTGGATGAAACACTTCGCAAATTACCTGTAGGAGAAACCGGGGAACTTTGTGTAGCGGGTATCAGTTTGGCAGAAGGATATTTAAATAAGCCGGAGCTAACGACCGAAAAATTCGTCAACTGGCAGGAAAAGGAACCTCAAACCACTCGTATTTATCGCACCGGCGATCTGGCCCGTTATCTGCCCGATGGTAATATTGAGTATTTAGGCAGAAAAGATTCCCAGGTAAAGATCAGGGGAAACCGGGTGGAGTTGGGCGAGATAGAGGTATTATTAAATCAACTTGAAAACATCAGTCAGGCCGTCGTGATCGCACAGGAAGATCAATCCGGACAAAAACGGCTATTGGCTTATCTCGTTGCATCTGGCGAATTGCAAAGCACGGACAAGGTGCGACAGCATTTGGAAAACCAACTCCCTGATTTTATGCTCCCCTCAGTTTATATCTGGTTAGATGAGTTACCCAAAACCACCAGCGGCAAAGTAGACCGCAAAGCATTACCCAGCTCTAATTTGCAAAGACCTGAGCTTTCCACATTATATAAAGCGCCATCCACCCCCATCGAGAAAAATATCGCTTCGGTTTGGATGAATTTATTGCAATTGAATAAGATTGGCTTGGATGATAATTTTTTTCAGCTTGGGGGCAATTCCTTATTAGCCTTAAAAACAATAGCCGAATTAAAGCAACAACACAACTATTCAGTTGCGGTAACCAAACTTTACCAATACCCTACTGTGGCCGGTTTAACAAGTTTGCTAAGTGGTACAAATAAGACAACACTGCTCCCAATACGTAAGAAAAGCAAGGATAATAACACCAATCGGGATGTGGCGATCATAGGTATGGCAGGCAGATTTCCTGGGGCTAATACTATTGATGAGTTTTGGGAATTATTAACCGAAGGCCGCGAAACCACCAGTTTTTTCGGTATTGATGAAATAGATAAAAGTATTCCATTCAATACTAAAAACAATCCTGCTTATGTAAAGGCCCGCGGTATTATTGATGGAGCCGATGAGTTTGACGCCGAATTTTTCGGTTTCAATCCCCGGTCGGCAGAATTGATGGATCCCCAGCACCGCGTATTTTTAGAAATAGCCTGGGAAGTATTGGAAAAAACAGGGCATCTGCCACAAAAATACTCAGGGACCGTTGGCGTTTTTGCAGGATGCGGATATAATACCTACTATGACAACAATGTTTTAACCAATCCTGAAATAGTAGAAAATACCGGGCATTTCCAGGTGAGGTTATTGAACGAAAAAGACTATATAGCCACCCGCACTGCTTATCAACTAAACTTACAAGGACCTGCGGTAGCCGTTTATGCTGCTTGTTCTACATCTTTATTAGCAGTAGCACAAGCGGTAAGTAGTATTCGCGATGGACAATGTTCTGTAGCTATTGCAGGTGCGGCATCTATCACTTCGCCTTTAAAAAGCGGACATCTTTACGAGGAAGGATCGATCATGAGCAGTGATGGTCATTGTCGTCCGTTTGATGCATTGGCAACTGGTACCGTTTTTAGCGATGGTGCCGGCGTTGTTTTATTAAAAAGCATGGAAGATGCTCTGCATGATGGCGATACGATTTACGGTGTTATAAAAGGCGTTGGTGTTAATAATGATGGTGCAGTAAAAAGCAGTTTTAGCGGCCCAAGCGCACAAGGACAAGCCGGTGCTATAGCGATGGCTATAGACGATGCCGGAATTGACGCTTCTTCCATTAGCTATATTGAAGCCCACGGAACAGCCACCCCACTTGGCGATCCGATTGAAATAGAGGGTTTGAATCTTGCTTTTGGCAGACAGGATAAAAAGCAGTTTTGTGCTATTGGTTCTGTAAAAAGCAATATGGGGCATCTTACCGCAGCTTCTGGCGTTGCTGGTCTCATCAAAACGGTATTGGCCCTTCGCAATAAGCAAATCCCTCCTTCGCTGTTTTATCAGCACACCAATCCAAACATCGGTATCGACGATTCCCCCTTTTATGTAAATGCAAACCTAAAGCCCTGGGATACGAATGATATCAGACGTGCTGGTGTAAGCTCATTTGGAGTGGGTGGAACTAATGTTCATGTGGTTGTAGAGGAGTTCGAAACTAAAGTAGCATCTACAGGAACAAACAGACCAGGGAAGCTGATCTGTTTGTCGGCAAAAACAGAGACTAGTCTTAATAATTATATTAAAAAACTGGGCAACTATATCTCACAACAACCAGATGTTGATTTAAACGATGTTGCCTATACGCTGCAAACCACAAGAGCAGCATTTAATTTCCGGAGGTTCATATTGGTTGCCGATAATAATGAATTACTGGCGAAATTAAACACATCACATAGTGCCACTTCAGCTTCTAAAAACTTAAAGACAGAGGTCGGTGGTGTTGTATTTATGTTTCCGGGACAAGGCTCTCAATATGCAGAGATGGGCGCTGATCTTTATCGGAACGAGCCTGTTTTTGCTAATGCGGTAAATGAATGTATAACCTTATTACAAGGAACGATACATGAAAACCTGTTACAGATCATGTATCCTGCAACACCGAATAATCAATCGCACGAAAAAATAAAACAAACTTTAAACGCCCAGCCTGCCATATTTATCCTCGAGTACGCCATGGCCAAATTATGGATGAGCCAGGGCATACAGCCCGAAGTATTAATTGGCCATAGCATTGGCGAATTTGTGGCTGCACACTTAGCCGGGGTTTTTAGTCTTAAAGATGCGTTGATCATGGTATCCGAAAGAGCGAGGTTGGTAAATGGAGTGCATAAAGGAAGCATGTTATCCGTAAGATTAGCAGCCGATAAATTGATCGAACTATTACCTGAAGATTTATCTATCGCTGCTGTTAACAGCCATAAATTATGTGTTGTTGCAGGACCGGATGAGCTGATCGATACATTTGCCGATGAGCTGTCTGAAATAGGTATTCCGAGCCGTTTGCTGGTAACCAGTCATGCCTTCCATTCATCTATGATGGATGGAGTTATCGCCCCATTTGAAACAGTAGTAAGATCAATAAAATTAAATGCGCCTGTAAAACCATTAATATCAACCGTAACCGGTAACTGGATAAGCGAGGCAGAAGCTACTGATCCAGCTTATTGGGCACAACACCTGCGCAAAACTGTTCGCTTTGCCGATGGTTTAGATACTTTACTGGAAGATGAAAACAGGCTTTTCCTGGAAGTTGGCCCGGGAAATATATTAACCACGTTAACCCGTCAGCATACTGCAGGCAAAAATGTTGCTATCCTATCAGGATTTGAAAAAACAGAAACCCTAAACGAAGAGTATTCCGTGCTTAAGGCCCAGGGGCAGCTTTGGTTAAACGGAGTAGAACTTAACTGGGAGGCTGTTTATCAGGGACAAAACAGAAGAAAGATCGATTTGCCAACTTATGCCTTCGATCATAAACGATATTGGCTCGAACCGGCAATTATGACCAATAAAGCTGAAACAACAGCCGATGCTTTCGTACAACAAACAGAAAACACAATCACGCAAACTACACCAATGAGAAAAGATATTTTAATTAATAAACTAAAAGAAATATTTGAAGATGCGGCAGGCATCGAAATTGATGCAGCCAACACGGGGTTGAGTTTCATTGAAATAGGATTCGACTCTCTTTCACTAACGCAGATTGCTACAAACCTTAAAAAGACATTTAATATACCCATCACTTTCAGAAAGTTATTTGAAGAGTATAACAGCTTAAACCTGCTGGCATCTTATTTGGATACAAACCTGCCTGCTGATGTATTGAAACCAGAGGTTGTTGCACCCGTAGCAGCATCGCAACAACAAACATTTACCCCACTGCCTGTAAATAACGGCACAGGAAATAATGATCTGATCATCAGTTTAATATCCCAACAGCTACAATTACTTACCAATCAGCTGGCATTAATACAAAACGGCAATGGCATTCAACAATCTATTTCAGTTCAAAACCATAGTACGCCTGCTATCACTTTTGCAAAACCGCAGCAAGTAACCTATGAACTTACGTCTGAAGAACAGGTAGAGCTAAAAAAACCTTTTGGTGCAACCGCCCGCATTGAAAAGCAAACGTTGGAATTGAATGATAAACAAGCGGAATTTTTAAAGGATCTGACCGCCCAATACAATGCCAAAACCGGCGCCAGTAAAGCCCAAACGCAAAAAGACCGCCCGTATATGGCCGACCCGAGAGTGGTTAGTGGTTTCAGGCCTTTAACTAAAGAAGTTGTATACCCGTTAGTGGTTAATCGCTCCAAAGGCAGCCATGTATGGGATATTGATGGCAACGAATATATCGATGCTTTGAATGGCTTTGGGTCAAACTTTTTAGGTTATCAAACAGATTACCTGAAGAAAGCGGTTCTGGAACAAGTTGAAAAAGGCTATGAAATAGGTCCGCAGCATGAACTTGCCGGCGAAGTTTGCAAGCTGATCACCGAGTTTACCAATTTTGATCGTGCTGCGCTTTGTAACACAGGTTCAGAGGCTGTTTTGGGCGCCATGCGTATAGCCCGTACCGTTACGGGGCGGTCGCTTATTGTAGCTTTCAGCGGATCTTATCATGGTATTAATGACGAGGTAATTGTTCGTGGAACCAAAAAATTAAAAACAGTACCAGCCGCGCCGGGTATTATGCCCGAAGTAGTGCAAAATATGCTGATACTGGATTATGGTACCGAAGAGTCCTTAAAAATAATAGCCGAACGGGCGCATGAACTGGCAGCCGTATTGGTAGAGCCTGTTCAAAGCAGACGACCGGAGTTTCAACCAATAGCTTTCTTAAAGAAGGTAAGGGAGATAACCCGACAATCAGAAACCGTTTTAATATTTGATGAAGTGATAACGGGTTTCCGTATGCATCCGGGTGGTGCACAGGCCTTATTCGGGATCAAGGCAGATCTGGGGACTTACGGAAAAGTTATCGGTGGTGGAATGCCTATCGGAGCTATAGCAGGCATCAGCAAGTATATGGATGCTTTAGATGGCGGCAACTGGCAATATGGTGATGACTCAACACCGGAAGCCGGTGTTACTTACTTTGCGGGTACGTTCGTTCGTCATCCTTTAGCACTGGCAGCAGGCAGAGCTTCGTTATTATATATGAAGGAACAGGGGCCTGCACTTCAGGAAGGACTAAACGCACGCACCAAACGATTGGCAGATGCTTTAAACAGTATTTGTGAACAATATGGCGTTCCACTATACATACCATACTTTGGTTCATTATGGAAGATAAAATTTAAATATGAGTTAGCTTACGGCGAGTTGCTATTTACCCTTATGCGCTTAAAAGGCATTCATATCTGGGACCTTTTTCCTTGTTTTTTAACCGCAGTGCATACCGATGAAGAGGCAGACCAGATCATCAATAAATTTAACGAAAGTGTTGTTGAATTAATAGAAGCTGGATTTATGCCTTCAGAGAAACCACAACCGACAGGTACTTCATCAAATGGGCTGCCAACTGTCCCTCCTGTTCCAGGCGCAAAACTTGGGCGGGATAAAGATGGTAATCCAGGCTGGTTTATCAGTGACGAAGGCAATCCAGGAAAGTATTTACAGGTAAAAATTAGCAACAACTGATTTTGGACACCATCTACACATATGATACTATTCCGGTTGAATTTGATCCTTTTGCCGGGCCAGAGTTACTGAATTTAGCCCGTTCTACGGAATCACAGCTGGAAATCTGGACATTATGCCTTATTGGTGGCGATGAGGCCAACTGTGCCTACAATGAATCATTTTCATTATTATTTTCCGGTATATTTAATCAGGATGCCATGCTCAGGGCGCTTCAGGATCTTACCAACCGGCATGAGGCGCTCAGGTCTTGCTTTAGTGCCGATGGTAAATACATCTGCATTTATAAAGAGTTAACGCTCGAGATCAATTATCAGGACCTTTCAAACCATTCAGATAAAGAACAACAGATTCTTATTGATGAACAAAACCGCCTAAACGCTTTAACTCCTTTTAACCTGGTAACAGGCCCATTGTTTAAAACATCCCTGATCAAATTATCCGAGAACAAACATCTTTTGACCTTCATCATGCATCATATAGTTTGTGATGGATGGTCAATAGGTATCATGATGCAGGATCTTGGGAAACTGTATAATGCTTATATCAACAATGAACATCCGCAATTGTCGCCGGCACCTATTTTTAGTGACTATGCTGCAGAACAATTGATATTTGAGCAAACTCCGGAATATAAAAGCACCGAAGCTTATTGGCTGAAACAATTCAGCGGCAGCGGTCATACACTAAACATCCCTACCGATATCCCACGCCCTACCCTGCGTACCTATAAAAGTCACCGTGATGATTTTAATCTGGATAGTGAACTGACTTCCTCGCTCAAAAAATTGGCTAAAAACAATTGCAGCAGCTTTGTTACCACATTGCTGGCAGCCTTTGAAATTTTTCTGCAACGTTTAACAGGACAAGATGAGATCATTTTAGGTTTACCCGCAGCAGGGCAATCAGCTACAGCCAATTACGGCTTAGTTGGGCATTGTGTTAACCTGCTTGCCTTAAGAAGCTATCCTAAGGGCGAACTTTCATTTAAAAGCTATTTAAAACAACGTACGTCGACTATTTTAGATGCCTATGAACATCAGCAGTATACTTTTGGCAGCCTGCTCAAAAACTTAAATATAGCTCGTGATGCTTCTCGGATACCCCTGATACCCGTAATGTTTAACATTGATATGGGGCTCGACGATGATGTAAGCTTTAATGGTTTGCAACATCAATTGATAAGCAACCCACGCGAATACGAAAGCTTCGAGCTATTTGTCAATATCTCCGGGCGCGATGAATCGCTTACATTGGAGTGGTCATATAATACTCAATTATTCAAATCACCAACAATCGCTGGTATGATGGATGATTTTGAATTTTTGCTGGAGCAACTGGTAAACAACCCCAATATACTCATTGCCGATATTCCTCTTAAAAATTCGCAGGAACTCATCAATCAGTTAAATACATGGAATAACACATTTGCTGCTTATCCAAAAGATAAAGGTCTGCATCATTTGATCAGTCAGCGATCACAAGAATTTGGCAATCAGGTGGCAGTAAAATTTGCCGATCAGTCACTTACCTATAAACAGCTAAATGAAAGTGCCAACCAATTGGCGGCATTACTGATCAATGAAGGGATTAAGAAAGGAGACAAAGTAGCATTTGTGCTTGATCGTTCAGCACAATTGGTTGTGGTGATGCTGGGTATCATGAAAACAGGCGCCGTATACGTACCGGTTGATCCGCAATTCCCTTTAAACCGTATCGATCATATGCTGACCGACTCTGATGCTGTACTGCTCATTATATCCGAAGATTACAAAGAACGTTATCAATCTGCCGCAAAAGAATTATTGATAGAAAATATATGGCCCTTGCTTGATCAATACCCGGTAAGCAATGTAGAAGTTGATGTAAATGGTGATGACCTCGTTTATATACTATACACATCCGGCTCAACAGGATTGCCCAAAGGTGTTCAGATAGCCCACCACAACCTGGTTAATTTTTTGTATAGCATGCAAAAAGCTCCTGGCATAACGTCAACAGATAAGCTCCTGGCGGTGACCACCATAAGTTTTGACATATCAGGCCTGGAATTATTTTTACCGCTAATCAGTGGCGCTCAAGTAATCATAGCCAATAGTGCAGAGGCTAAGGATGGTCGCGTATTGCTTGACATCATCAGGAAAGAAAAAATTACCATAATGCAGGCCACACCTTATACCTGGCGCATCATGATGGAGGCCGGCTGGGATTCATCTACGCCAATAAAAGCTATTTGCGGTGGCGAGGCTTTACCTAAAGAACTGGCCGAAAAAATAATCACAAGGACAGAAAGCCTGTGGAATGTATATGGCCCCACCGAAACAACAGTATGGTCAACTGTAAAACAAATAAAGGCTGATGATGGCGTCATTACCATTGGCCGCCCCATTGATAACACAGCCATTTATATTTTAGATAAATATCTGAATCCATTACCAGCCGGAACAGCCGGCGAGATATACATTGGCGGTGACGGCGTTGCTAAAGGTTATCTGAATCAGCCTGTATTAACCGCCGAAAAGTTCATTACAGATCCATTTTCTAGTACACCCGGTAATAAAATATACCGAACAGGGGATATGGGTAAATTCCTGGAAAATGGCGAAATAGAATGCCTTGGTCGTATTGATTCACAGATAAAAATACGGGGTTACCGCATTGAAACCGGCGAGATTGAATATCACCTGGTTAATCAATATAACATCAAGGAAGCTGTAGTTTTGGCCCAGCCCGATAAAAATGGGATCGACAAACTAATGGCTTACGTGGTTACCGAAGATGGCTACAAGGCAGAGTCTGAAGCAGATCAAATAAAAGGTTGGAAAATGGCTTTAAAAGCAGTGTTGCCTGATTACATGGTACCTGATAACCTGATCCTTATTCCGGCTATGCCTTTAACCCCGAATGGCAAAGTAGATAAAAAAGCGCTGGCCAATAATCATGGCAAGCTGGCCGAAAGCATTCACTTGTTTATGGCCCCCAGAACAGATGTAGAGAAGTTGGTAGCTGATATCTGGTCGGAATTTCTGGAAATCAAAAATATAGGTATCTACGATAACTTTTTTGAATTAGGTGGGCATTCACTTATTGCAGTGCAGGTAATGACCCGCATAGAAAAGCTTACAGGCAAACTTCTACCCCTAGCAACCCTTTTTGAAAATTCGACAGTCGAAAAACTGGCATTGATGCTGGAGATGGACGGAAAATCTATCGTATGGGATTCGCTGGTACCTATTAAGCCTTCGGGAAATAAAATGCCATTATATATTGTACATGGAGCAGGGCTTAATGTATTACTATTCAACACCCTGGCATCGGGTATGGATGCCGACCAGCCAGTGTACGGTCTGCAAGCCAAGGGTCTTAACGGCATTGATGAGCCCTTAAGTAATATTGTTGATATCGCGGCGCATTATAACGCAGCTATCATGGCTCAAAACCCAACCGGACCTTATGCACTCGCAGGTTATTCATTCGGAGGCATTATCGCTTTTGAAATGGCTAAACAACTTGAGGAACAAAATAAACAGGTAAAAATGCTGGCCATGTTTGATACTTATGCCTACCGTTCCCCTTACTTTGATCCATGGTTAAAAATGCAGGTAAAAAGAGGTAAATTTTTTGCACGCAAACTATCGTACAATCTATCATTCCCAAATGGTTTTGTGAATACCATGGTGCATACCGGTAAGGTCACAAAACGAGGATTAACCAAAGTATTTTGGAAATTATTCAAAGACGAAAAGCAGGAAGGTTTTTTTGGTTATGCTAATAAAATTGATGAAATGAACGTACTTGCCGAAAAACTCTATAAATTAGAGGCCCGGAGTATAGCCATTGAATTATTCAGAGCTGAGGATCGTACTTTTTATTTAGATGATTTTGAATATCTTGGCTGGAAACCGTACGCTTTAAAAGGAGTCAACGTTCATAAAATACCAGGTGGGCATAATTCTATTTTTAAAGCACCTAATGATAAAATATTTGCAAGTATATTACAAAACTGCCTAAACAAAGTCGCTCAAAAATAACCATATCTACCTATGTGTTTAATTAAAGTTCATATAAAATACCAGGATGACATTAATTGGCAAAACGGAGCGAATTGTGATTATAAACTAAAAGATGGCCAGGTTGATGTATGGCGTATCAGGATCAGTTCAAATCTGGCATTTATCGATGATTTTTTTAAAGTATTACTGCCCGACGAAATAACAAGGGCCAATCGTTATGTACAAAAAAAAGAAAAGCTGCGGTTTGTGGTGAGTCGCGGTGCATTACGTTGTTTGTTAAGTAAATATACTAATCAGCCCGCCACTACCATTAAGTTTGTTATTAGCACAAACAAGAAACCACAAATACATCAGCAAAACTTAAAGTATAATGTATCGCATTCCGGTGATTGGGTTTTAATAGCTATATCCAACACTGAGGTTGGTGTTGATACCGAAGAGATAGATCCATCTTTTAGTTATAAAGAGATCCTTGCTGATTATTTCAGTAAGGATGAGATCAATTACATTGCTCATCAGGGTTCTATTAACAGTTTTTTTTTACTCTGGACACGTAAAGAAGCTTTAACCAAAGCAACTGCCATTGGTTTAGACAATAATCTCAAACACATCCCGAGTTTAAACGGCGATCATGAATTAGATGGGGGTATACTTGCCTCACGTGGTAATTGGAAAATGAACAGTTTTAAACCCGACGAAAATAATATGGCGAGCCTGGCCACCGAAATAACAGCCGGGCATATTATGTATTGGGATGTTAACTTTGAAAAGTTTTTACCGGGCTTTAAACAATCCGTACTTTAATATACAGAAGATGGCTCTTACCCCGTCTTTCCATCCTATTTTTTTTCCTTCCTCATATGTACGGCCATAGTAGGATATACCAACTTCATAGATCCGGATCTTGGGGATCCGTGAAATTTTGATGGTGACCTCCGGCTCAAAGCCGAAACGTTTTTCGGTCAATTGAATACCTTGTATCATTTGGGTATTAAACAATTTATAACAGGTTTCCATATCGGTAAGGTTAAGGTTGGAAAACATGTTTGAGGCAAACGTGAGCCATCTGTTACCTATTGTATGCCAGAAAAATAGTATCCGGTGAGGATTGCTGCCCATAAACCTTGAACCGTAAACAACATCGGCAAAGCCGGCAACTATTGGTTTCAGCAGGTCATTATACTCTGCAGGGTCATATTCAAGGTCAGCATCCTGAATAATAAGATATTCTCCCGTTGCCTTTGATATCCCGGTATGCAATGCTGCCCCTTTGCCTTTGTTTACCTCGTGTTTAAAGTATTGTATATTAATATCGGGATTAGCTTGCTGATAGGTTGCTATCGCCAACTCCGTATTGTCCTTTGAACAATCATTCACAATAATGATCTCTTTCTGAATATCATTTGTAAGGTTTACCTCTTTAATTTTATCCAAAATCAAATGTATCGTGTTACCTTCGTTATATGCAGGAATGATAATTGATAATTTCTGTAGTGTCATTATTATTTTTGTGGTCAAACTATGCTTTGTTATATATTTATACTTCGGTATAAGCTTATTATATCTTTATTCAAAATATTTTAATGCAGGCCGTACTAAAACACGTCAAAATTTATTTAAAAAAACCAAAAGTAATATTTATACTTATATTTCTGACTGTTTTAACCCTATTGTTTGGGTTTTGTTTGCCCAATCCTCTATTTAAAAGTCCTACATCGTATGTTATTGACGATAGCAATGGGCAGTTACTCGGCGCATCTATCGCTACAGATGGTCAGTGGCGGTTTCCATACAACGATAGTGTACCCTATAAATTTAAGCAATGTATTATAGCTTTCGAAGATAAGCGCTTTGAACATCACCCCGGTTTTGATCCATTAGCCTTTGCCCGGGCTATCAAGCAAAATATAGTCTCAAAAAAAGTAACCAGTGGCGGCAGCACCCTCACTATGCAAGTCATCAGGCTGGCAACCAGGCACAAGCGCAATATCTGGAATAAATTTTTAGAAATATTTATGGCCTTGCGATTGGAGCTTACACACAGCAAAAGTGAAGTATTGGCCCTTTATACCAGTAATGCTCCATTCGGTACCAATGTAATAGGTTTGGATGCCGCCTCATGGCGATATTTTGGCCGGGGACCTGATAAATTATCGTGGGGAGAAATGGCAGCGATGGCCGTTCTGCCCAATTCACCATCACTGGTGCACCCCGGCAGAAACAGGCTTATATTACTAAAAAAACGAAATTTACTACTTCAACGCCTTTATAAGCAAGGCATTATAGATAGCACCACAAGGGCATTAGCCGAGCTGGAGCCTGTACCTGATCGTCCGGTACCCTTACCACAACAGGCCCCGCATTTACTTCAACGTTTTAAAAACGATCATCAACATCATCCAGAGGGAGATACCCGATTACAAACAAGTATAAACTCGGCGTTGCAAGAGCAGGTTAATGATATTTTAGAGCAGCATCACCAGGTTTTAAAAGCTAATGACATCAATAACATTGCTGCCATTGTTTTAGATGTAGAAACAGGAGCTACACTGGCATATGCCGGTAATATAGCGCACCGGGAAGATCCGCAGATGGAAAGTGATGTAGATGTAATTGACGCTCCACGCAGCCCCGGCAGTACATTAAAGCCTTTGTTATATGCCTCTATGCTACACAGCGGATTGATACTGCCAAATAGCCTGCTACCTGATGTACCTACGCTGATAGCGGGCTATCACCCGGAAAATTTTGATCTGGGGTACGATGGCGCTGTACCGGCATCGCGCGCTTTATCCCGATCTTTAAATGTACCTGCTGTAAAAATGCTGCAGCAATTTAAATATGAACGTTTTTATGACTTTCTACAAAAAGCAGGTATCACTACTTTAACAAAACCAGCCGATCATTATGGCCTGTCGCTGATATTGGGTGGTGGCGAAAATACGCTGTGGGAGTTAAGCGGGGCTTATGCCGATATGGCGCGGGTGCTTAATCATTATAACCGATATCATGGCCAGTATAATCCTGCTGACTACCACAGTCCTGTTTATAACATACCTGAAAAAGCTGTAAAACCCAATCTGGAAAAGGCAGGTTTGTTAGATGCGGCATCCATATACTATACTTTTCAAGCGATGGAAGAGGTAATGCGGCCCGGAGAAGAAATGCTATGGCAACAGTTCAGCTCCACCCAACGTGTGGCTTGGAAAACCGGTACCAGCTTTGGTTTTCGTGACGGATGGGCAATAGGCATTACTCCCCGGTATGTAGTTGGCGTATGGGTTGGTAATACAGATGGCGAAGGCAGGCCCGGATTAACTGGAATTAATACCGCTGCCCCTGCCCTGTTTGAGATCTTCAGATTATTACCTGTATCGCGCGATTGGTTTGAAATGCCGGCAAGCGAAATGGTGAAAATAAAAGTGTGCCATCAAAGCGGTTACCGTGCCGGGCAATACTGCGATAATACCGATGATATGCTGGTACCTAAATCAGGTCTTAAAGCACCGGTTTGCCCTTATCACAAACTCATACACCTATCTGCCGATGGCCGGTACCAGGTAAATGGTAATTGTGAATCGCCGGATAATATGATAAACAAAAAATGGTTTGTACTACCACCCTCAATGGAATACTATTATAAAGCCAGGGACTATCAATATCATGTATTACCGCCTTTCCTCCAAGGCTGCACCCAGGCAGAGAATAGTAACTCCATGGAAGTAATCTATCCAAAGGACGATGCTAAAATATATATCCCACTTGAAGCTGATGGCAACCGGGGCAGAATGATTTGTAACGCTGCGCATCGTGTACCGGGCATGAAAATATTTTGGCATCTGGATGATCAATACGTCGGCGAAACACAGGATTTTCACCAAATGTCGCTCAATCCGCCACCCGGCAAACATATACTTACCCTGGTTGATGGGAACGGCAATACCATTAACATTGGCTTTGAGATATTGAGTAAATGATGTGCTTTAGCAGTAAACGTGGACGCTTAACTAAACGGGTAAGTCGGTTAACATAAATTTATTGCATTTTTTTATACATAACTGATAATCAATTAAATAACACAATATCAACCATAAATTGTGTAAACCATGTAAACCCAAAATGGCTCGTCTGTTTAGGGATTATGATCAACCCAACTTTCAAATACAATACGTAAAATGTCAAAAGAATCAATTGCTCATCATATAACTTAAAACGTTGAACCAATCAAAACCTAAACATTTATTATATTGGCAGATCAATTTTAATCGCAATGCTTGAACAGTACGATCTGCATAATTTAATGGTCATTGATATTGAAACTGTACCCCAATACAGTTCGCATGATCAGGTACCAGAACATCTGCAAAAGCTTTGGGAGCGTAAGAGCCAAAACCTTCGCAAGGATGAAAGTGCCGAGGATTTTTATAAAAGCGCGGGTATCTGGGCCGAATTTGGCAAGATCATTTGTATCTCTGTCGGAATATTTACGGGTGGCAAAGATGCTGGTTTAAGAGTAAAATCATTTGCCGGTCATGATGAAAAAGATCTGCTCAGCCGCTTTTCTGCTTTACTGTTCAGTCAGCCGCCAAACCTGGTTTTATGCGCGCATAATGGTAAAGAATTTGATTTTCCTTACATCTGTCGCAGGTTGCTGATCAACAGTCTGCCGTTTCCGCCCCAATTGCAGATAGCCGGTAAAAAACCATGGGAAGTTGTACATCTGGACACCATGGAGCTTTGGAAATTTGGCGATTACAAAAACTATACTTCACTCAACCTGCTTACAGCTATTTTTGATATCCCAACCCCCAAAGATGATATTGATGGCAGTATGGTTGGCGAAGTTTACTGGAACCTGAACCAGCTCGACCGTATATCCACCTATTGCCAAAAAGATGTAATAGCTACAGCACAACTACTAAGGCGCTATCGCGGTGAGGAGTTGATAAAAGATGAATTGATTACCATAATAGGTCAATAAATGCTACAGGTAAACAATCTTTCGGTAGATTTTAAAACAGCCAATGGTTTATTTAAAGCGGTAAAAAACATATCATTCAGTTTAAAAAAAGGTGAAACCATAGGTATTGTGGGCGAATCCGGATCTGGAAAGTCGGTTACATCACTTGCGTTGATGCGTTTGCTGAATACCGCCCAAACCGTAGTTAACGGAGAGGTATTATTAAACGACACCCGATTGTTTGACTTACCCGAAGCCGATATGCGCCACATCCGGGGCAATCGTATAGCCATGATCTTCCAGGAACCCATGACCTCGCTTAACCCCGTGCTCACCTGCGGCTTTCAGCTTACCGAAGCTATAAAACTTCATTTGGGCCTGAGCAATGCCGAAGCTAAACAGAAAACCATCGAACTGTTTAACGAGGTTCAACTCCCGCGACCTGAGGCTATATTCGACAGCTATCCGCATCAAATATCCGGCGGGCAAAAGCAAAGGGTAATGATAGCTATGGCCCTGTCATGCAATCCGGAGATACTGATAGCCGATGAACCAACCACAGCTTTGGACGTAACCGTTCAAAAAGCCATCATCGAGTTGTTGTTAAACCTCAAAAGTACACGCTGCCGGAGCCTGATATTCATATCACATGATCTGGGTGTGATCAAAGAAATTGCCGACAGGGTTTTGGTGATGTACAAAGGGCAGATTGTAGAGGAGGCTACTGTAACAGATCTTTTCAACAACCCCCAACATCCCTATACCAAGGGCTTATTAGCCTGTAGGCCATCCCCTGACCAGCATTTAAAAAAACTCCCCGTTATTGCCGATTTTTTTGATGCCAATGGTGATTCAGATACACGATCTGCAACTATCGAAAGCATCCGAGCGAAATACAGCTATGCCGAAACAGAAATGGCTGATCGTAAAAAGACACTCTATCAACAACAACCTTTATTAAAAATTGATCAACTATCTACCTGGTTCCCTATTAATCCGGGCTTATTGGGCCCATCCGGTCAGGTAGTAAAAGCCGTAAATAATGTAAGCCTGGAAGTTTATCCCGGCGAAACACTGGGCCTGGTAGGCGAATCGGGCTGTGGCAAAACTACCCTGGGCCGAACCATTTTGCGGTTAATTGAACCCACCTCGGGTAATGTAAGTTTTGAAGGCACAGATCTGGGCAGTTTAAAAAAAGATGCTTTACGTGAGATACGAAGGGATATCCAGATCATTTTTCAGGATCCTTACTCTTCTTTAAATCCACGATTAACCGTTGGGCAATCCTTAATGGAACCCTTGCAAGTGCACCAGTTTTATGGTAACGACACCAAACGCAAACAAAGGGTACTGGAGCTATTGCAAAGGGTAAATCTTTTACCCGAGCATTTTAACCGTTACCCGCATGAGTTTTCTGGTGGGCAAAGGCAGCGTATAGTTATAGCACGAGCATTGGCCCTCCAACCTAAGTTCATTATTTGTGATGAGTCGGTATCCGCGCTGGATGTATCTGTACAGGCACAGGTGCTTAACCTGATCCGGGAACTTCAGGAAGAATTTAAACTTACTTATATCTTCATTTCACATGACCTGGCCGTTATCAAGCATATATCAGATCGTATGGTGGTGATGAACAAAGGAGAGATCGTTGAAACCGGTTATCCTGATGACATTTATTACCGTCCGCAGCAGGATTACACCAAACGGTTGATCGCGTCCATTCCGCAAGGCTAATTTTTTGGAGCAAGGATTTTTGGAGCAAGGAACAAGGACAGAAAGAACAAAGAAAAAATCCTTACTCCTTACTCCCCAAATCTTTGTTCCCAGAAAACTCACCCATCTGCTAATGTCCAAATTCCGTATCTTTGACCAAATACTTATGTATGTCTAAAAAGAAAAATAATTCTTCCATAGTTCAGGTGCTCACTCAAATGGTGCTTGATATATTTGAACAAAACGGTAATACACCACTAAACTATAAACAGGTTTCTGCCAAGCTAAATGTTCGCGACCCGGAAGCCCGCGAGATCATATTTGAAATATTAAAAGACGAAGCCAAAAAATCGGTACTAAAAGAACTTTCGCCCGGTAAATTTCAACTCCTGGAGTTAAAAACATTTATTGAGGGTAAAGTTGATCTCACTAATGATGGCTCGGCATTTATTGTTACTGATGACGAATTTGAAAGTGATATTTTCATAGCCCCGCGTAAACTACGCAACGCTTTAAACGGCGACCGTGTTAAAGTATACGTTTACGCTAAAAGCAAGGGTAAACGCAAAGAAGGCGAAGTTATTGAGATCATCCAAAGGGCTAAAATGGAGTTTACCGGTATTGTAAAACTATCGGAACGTTTCGCGTTTTTTATCCCCGATGATCGTAAAATGATGCATGACATCTTTATCCCAATCAGTGAACTGAATGGTGCTAAAAATGGAATAAAAGCAGTCGCCGAAATCACCGACTGGCCCGTAGAAGCCAAGAACCCGATAGGTCGTATCAAACATGTACTGGGTACCCAGGGTGAGAATGATACAGAAATGAATGCCATACTTGCCGAGTATGGTTTCCCGCTTTCCTTCCCTGCCGAAGTAGAGCACGAAGCAGAAGCTATCTCAGATGTTATCTCAGAGCATGAAATAGCCAAACGACGCGATTTTAGAAATATTACCACTTTTACTATCGACCCTTTTGATGCCAAAGATTTTGATGATGCTTTGTCATTTAAACAATTAGATAATGGCAATTATGAAATAGGTGTCCACATTGCTGATGTATCTCATTATATAGCTCCTGATTCTGCCTTAGATAAAGAAGCGCTGGAACGTGCTACCTCGGTTTACCTGGTCGATCGTGTAATCCCAATGCTACCCGAACGTTTATCAAACGGGCTTTGTTCTTTAAGGCCCAAGGAAGAAAAGCTTTGCTTTTCGGCTGTATTTGAGCTGGACGAAAACGCCTATATCATAAACGAATGGTATGGCAAAACCATCATCTACTCAGACAGGCGATTTACCTATGAAGAAGTACAGGAAGTGATCGAAAACAAAGCAGGCGATTTTGTAGAGGAGATATTAAAACTAAACGCCCTGGCTTACAAATTACGCGAGCGCAAATTCAAGAACGGAGCTATCAGTTTTGAAGCTACCGAAATTAAATTTAAGCTGGATGAACACGGTAAGCCAACCGGCGTTTATGTAAAAGAGCGTAAGGATGCCCACAAACTCATTGAAGATTTTATGCTCCTGGCTAACCGCAAAGTAGCCGAATATGTAAATAAATTAGGTAAAGGCAAACATAAATACACCTTTGTATACCGTGCCCATGATTCTCCAAAACCCGATGCCCTGGCCAATTTCGCACAGTTTGCAGCACGCTTTGGTTACAAAGTAAACACCAAATCAGACAAGGAAACGGCCAAATCGCTCAACTTTTTGATGGAAGATGTGGAAGGTAAAAAAGAGCAGAATGTGCTTACCCAACTGGCTATCCGGTCAATGGCTAAGGCTATTTATACCACCAAAACCAGTAGCCATTACGGACTGGCCTTTGATCATTATACGCATTTCACCTCTCCAATCCGCCGCTATCCGGATGTTATGGTGCACCGGCTCTTGTTTCATTATTTGCACGGTGGTCAATCGGCCAATGCCGAACATTATGAAAAACTCTGCTCGCACAGTTCGCAAATGGAGAAAAAAGCCGCCGATGCTGAGCGTGCCTCAATAAAATACAAACAGGCAGAATATTTGAAAGACCAGGTTGGCAATATGTTTACCGGTATTATATCGGGTGTTACTGAATGGGGTATGTATGTGGAGATCATTGAGAATAAATGTGAGGGTATGATCCGCTTACGCGATATATCTGATGATTTTTATACTTTAGACGAGAAAAACTACGCCATTATAGGTCAGCGTAAAAAGAAGATATACCAACTGGGTGATGAGGTACAGATCAGGGTGAAAAATGTTGACCTGACCAAAAAACAGATTGACTTTTCATTAGTACAAGATTGATATATTGGTAAGTGGTTGATTGAGTTAGATTAGGTTGAATGGTTTAAAACATCGTTAACTCAATCTAACTCAATCAACCATTCAACCACTTAACTAAAAGAATGAAGCAACTTACTGATTTGCAGGCATTGATAAACGAAGCCATTGATAAACTTGACTTCCCTCAACATCCTGCAGACTTATATGAACCTATAAGTTATATACTGGCACTGGGCGGCAAGCGCCTCAGGCCGGCGCTCTTACTCATGGCCTGTGACCTTTTTGATGGCGATGTGGAAAGCGCAGTTCAATCGGCATTGGCCATCGAGGTTTTCCATAACTTCACCCTAATGCATGACGATATCATGGATAACGCCCCCTTGCGTCGCGGACAGGTAACGGTACACGAAAAATGGAACGCCAATGTGGCTATTCTTTCAGGCGATGCCATGATGGTAGAATCAAACAAGCTGATGATGCACGTTCCCGATGTTATTTTACGCCAGGTGATGCATGTTTTTAACGAAACAGCTACCGGTGTATGCGAGGGGCAGCAGATTGATATGAGCTTTGAACAGCGCAGCAATGTGATTATCGATGAATATCTGAATATGATACGCCTCAAAACCGCCGTATTATTAGGCGGTACACTTAAAATTGGCGCTATTATAGGTGGAGCATCACCAACCGACGCGCAATTATTGTATGATTTTGGTGTGAATCTGGGCATTGCATTCCAATTACAGGATGATATATTAGATGTTTATGGCGACCCGGATAAATTTGGCAAACAAGTTGGTGGTGATATCATATCCAACAAAAAAACTTATCTCCTCATTAAAGCCCTTGAACTGGCCAAAGACCGCCAGGCGCACGAACTCAACAACTGGCTAACCATGCAACTGTTTGATGTACCGGAGAAGGTAACCGCCGTTACAGGCATCTACAATGAGCTGCAGATAAGAAAATACGCCGAAGAAGCCATGCACACCTATGCCGACAAAGCATTTAAGGCCCTGGACAACATTAACCTGCCCGAAGAGCGCCGCCAATACCTACGCCAGTTTGCCGATCGCTTATTGGTAAGGGAATATTGATTATATTTATAATGCGTTTAATCAATTTTAAATAGCATGGTAAAATATTATCTCTTTTTACTGCTGATATTCTATTCACTGTCGACTAAGGCACAAACACGTGTTGTACTTAAAGGATTAGAAGCTGATACACTTATTTTTTACAAAGCAGAGCACTCGCCTGAATTTCCGGGTGGCCTTGATAAATTTATCGCCTATCTTGCTAAAAACATAAAATACCCTAAAGAAGCGATAAACGACATTCAAGGGCGGATCATAGTTCAAATGATAATTGAAAAAAACGGCAGCATCAGCAATGTAAAGTTGCTAAATGTAAGATCAAAAGCATTGGATCAAGAAATAACAAGAGTACTACTTAGCTCCCCAAAATGGAAGCCGGGAACAGTACATGGTAAACCTGTAAGGGTTAATTATCCTATTCCAATAACATGTCTTATGCCTTCAATGGATTAATAAAGGCTATATAACAAAAAAGCCCTGATCAAATTGATCAGGGCTTTTTTTATCAGGATTCCGGTACAGGGTTCTTTGTTTTCATGGTTGCTCCCGCACTCGCAATAACGATCAGTGCTACTGCTATCCATTCATTCAAAGAGAGGTATTCATGCAGAAAAACAAGACCGGAAAGTGCTGCGACAGCAGGTTCCAGGCTCATTAAGATACTGAATGTTTTTGCTGGCATTCTTCGCAAAGCACTCATCTCCAATGTAAAAGGAACGGCGCTCGAGAGTAAGGCTAAAAGAAAGCCAGACAGCAACATATGAGGTTTAAAATGAGTTAACAATCCATTGCCGATAGCCACCGGTAATACCACGACTGAAGCGAAAATCATACCGATACTCACAGCTTTGCCTCCGTCCATTATTTTTGAGATGCGTCCACCCAAGATAATGTAACCCGCCCACAATGCACCGGCAAGTAAGGCAAGGAGAACACCGATAACATCTAACCCGTTATTGCTCCATGGGGCGATGAGGGCTATTCCTACCGCTGCCAGAATTACCCATAAAAAATCTATAACACGTTTAGAGCCGGCCATAGCAAGCACCAGAGGTCCAATAAACTCCAGGGCAACACCCAATGCTAGAGGAATACGGGCAATAGCCATGTAAAAAATGATATTCATAGCTCCTAACGTTAAACCATACCAGACCACAGCTTTCCATTGGGTATTGGACAGACTTTTTAGGTTGGGACGATTAAAAATAACCAGGATGATAGCAGAAAAAACAATTCTTAATGCAGAAGTTGAAGCGGCACCCAATACCGGAAATATACCTTTAGCAATTGCGGCACCACCTTGAACACTTATAATAGATAATAATACAGCAGGTACCGCCGGAATTTCGAACCCCTTTTTATTCTTCATTTAAAGATGTTTAGCGATAAAAGTAAAGGATTTGACCCGCAACGATGTCAAGTCCATGTAAGTTCAGCAATCAAAATAATCTTAAAGCTGTTACGAGTGAAACCATGAGGGTCATTTCGCAATAGCATAAAAAAAGCCCTGATCAAGTTGATCAGGGCTTTTTTATATCTGTTTAGCTTAGCTAATTACTCAGCTGCTGCTTCTTCAGTTGCTTCTGTATCAGCTTTCTTAGCTTTTGGAGCTGCTGCTTTTTTTGCTTTTGGAGCTGCTTCAGCAACTTCAACTTCTGCAACTGGTGCTTCAACTACTTTCTTTTCTGCTTTTGCTTTAGGTGCAGGAGCTACAACTTCAGCAACCGGTGCTGCTGCAACCGGAACTACAGAAACATATGAACGGTTATCAGCTTTTTTTCTGAACACTACGTGTCCATCAGCTAATGCAAATAAAGTATGATCTTTACCAATACCTACGTTAACACCAGGATTGTGTTTGGTACCACGCTGACGTACGATGATGTTACCTGCAATTGCTGGCTGACCACCGAATATTTTGATACCTAAACGTTTGCTATGCGACTCACGGCCGTTTCTGGAACTACCGGCCCCTTTTTTGTGTGCCATTTCTAATATTTTTTATGGAATTGACAAGCAATCCCAGGTTTAAACTTTAATTATAATGTAATACCAGTGATCTCGATCTTGGTAAATTGCTGACGGTGACCGTTTTTCTTTTTGTAACCTTTTCTTCTTTTCTTTTTGAAGATAATTACTTTATCACCTTTTAAATGAGACACGATCTTAGCTGATACTTTAGCACCTTTCAAATCAGAACCTAATTTGAATTTACCTTCGTTTTCTGCTAACAATACACTGTCAAATTCAATACTAGCGCCCTCATCGCCTTGTAGTCTGTGTACAAAGATCTGCTGGTCTTTTGCAACTTTGAATTGCTGTCCGGCTATACTTACTATTGCGTACATGTTTGTTAATTATTGTTTTAAAATTCGAGGTGCAAATATAGGGATTGATTATTAAATAAACAACACCATCTATTTTATTTTTTAAGTCTTTCTTCGGCGGTATATAAACTTTGCTGAATTTCTTTGATCAGTGTTTTATTGGCATCAATCAATCTGATGTCGCCAACGAAGCCACTGTCATACACTACCCGCTTGCTTTTTTTCTTGTATTTAAATTCAATAATATAGCGTATCGATCTGTTTTTGCCTTTAGTACTATCAGCCAGCTCTTTTACCGGAAAATCCCAGAAACCCAGATCAGCAGCCTTATGGTGCAGATAAAGCAGATCATCACTGGTTAAACGCAAATGCATTTTCACTAAGGAGTCTTGTTTATTTACATATTGATAATCGCCTGTTTTGGAGTCATATTTATTGATCAGGCTATCCACAGGACCGAATTGTATCGTCATGGAATCAAAATCAGAGAAACGGTATGGCGCGTTTTTGATCATCATGCCATAATAATAAAAGCAGTAGGCCAAAAACGGCACTATAATAGTAAGCGCGAAAAATATTTTCTTGGAACGATCAGACATGGAATTTAATTATTGAGTTATTGAATTGTTGAGTTATTGAATTGTTTGGAATCTTTACTTTGATACTGTTTTTCTTGATGCGGATGCAATTTTAAGGATTTGATTTGCTTCATCTATTAAAACCGCCCAAATCAGCCTGTGTAACTATTTTGGCCTCTATTAATACTTCCATCCAAAAAACTGACTCATCTGCTTCTTCAACTACGATGGAAAGCTTTGAATGAAATTCAGCTTGTGATCTGGCTCTACATGCAGCCCGGTAATTAGCGCCAACAGAGGACGAAGATTGTAATAATTGTCGTCCGATGATCTTAGCTTCTTCAGTTTTAGGTAATGTTTTAAAAAAATTAATACTGTCTACCACGAATTTTTTGGTGCGACTCTTAAATGCATCCGCAAATTCAATCCTTTCGTTATTTGCCATGCGATACTTTTAAAAATCAATAATTCGATAATTCAGTAATTCAATAATTAACTTAACTATCCAGCTCCCCTTCCCATTTACTTACTACCGCGGCGGCCATGGCATTACCTAAAACGTTGGTTGCCGACCGGCCCATATCTAACAGCGGGTCTATACCGATCAGTAAAAATAAGCCAGCTTCAGGGATATTGAACATGGATAACGTTGCAGCAATAACCACCAGCGATGCTCTTGGAACCCCTGCCACACCCTTACTGGTAAGCATTAATACTAACAGCATAGATAACTGGTGACCGAAAGATAAATGAATATCATATGATTGTGCCAGAAACAAGGAGGCAAAAGTCATGTACATCATGGAGCCATCCAGATTAAATGAGTAACCCAGCGGCAGCACAAAACTTACAATTTTGTTGCTGCAGCCAAAATTTTCCAGCTCTAGTAATACTTTAGGATAAGCAGCCTCACTGGTTGATGTACTGAAAGCTATCAGCATAGCGTCCTTTATACGGCCAATTAATTTAAACACCGGTTTCTTCAATACGATGAAGCCAACCATAATAATGATCAGCCAAAGCATCACCAATGAAAAATAAAACTCACTTATAAAAATACCATAGGTTGATAATACGCCCAGGCCTTGCTTGGCTATCACCGCAGTGATGGCTCCAAAAACAGCCAATGGGGCCACTTTCATCACATAACCTGTAATTTTTAATATCACATGGGCAATAGCATCCATGGCTTTGATCACGATCTTCCCCTGCTCACCGATGGCAGCTGTCGCTACACCAAAAAACATGGCAAACACTACGATCTGTAAGATCTCATTATTGGCCATAGCCTCAAAAATGCTTCTGGGGAAAACATGGCCTACAAAGTCAATAAACGACAAAGCCGTTTTCTTGATACCCGTACTTAAATGACTATCGGGCAACGGTAGGTGCATGGCTTTGCCAGGTTGAAACAAATTAACCAGTAGCATCCCCAACAGCAGAGAAACCAAAGTGGCGCTCAAAAACCAAAGCATGGTTTTACCGCCTATACGGCCCACCGCCTTGATATCGCCGACTTTGGCTACTCCAACTACCAGTGTAGTAAAAACCAGCGGAGCCACGATCATCTTGATGAGCCTTAAAAATATTTCACTTAAAATGGAAAAGCCTTCGAGTTTATCCTCGCGAATAGAATTGTTATCTTTACTGATCTTTAATTGTTGTACTTTTTGTGCCTGTAGCGCGATGTGCTCGGCAGCGGTAGTATCATTTAATAAAACCAATTTGGTGTTGATGGTTTTAATATTTGCATCGGCCGTATTAATTTTTACGTTGATGGCATTAATTACGCTTACATTATAAATGTAGCCAGTTATTACACCTAATACAAGGGCGATAAAGATGTAGAGTGTCAGGTTATTTTTTGGCATAAAAATTATTGCAGGGCGCTAAACTACAAAAATTAATAGTTTTAAGTATCAAGTAGCTAGTATCAAGTATCAAGAGCGCGTTAAAATTGGGGTTCTTTTTGCAATTACATTTATAAATCTTGATACTTGATACTAGCTACTTGATACCAAAACATCATCAACATGAGTATTACCACTTACGGTTTACAGCATATAAAAAAAGAAACACAGCACCTGTCGCAAGAGCAGCTATCTGAGCTTTTGCTCCGCCTGGCACGTTATAAAAAGGAGAATAAAGAGTTACTGGCCTATTTACTATTTGAAGCCCATGATGAGGCTGCTTTTGTTGAAAAAGTAAAAGGCGAAGCTGGTTTTATGTTCAGCCAATTATCGGCGCTGAGTTACCATGCCGCAAAAAGCATGCGTAAAATTTTAAGGTTGCTGAGCAAGTACACTAAATTTGCGGGTTCCAAAGAAGTAGAGATCGAATTGCTCCTGAACTTTTGTGTTAACTACCTGGAATATGCCGACAGGCGCACCACATACAAACCTATCAGACTAATATTAACGCGGCAGATAGAAAAAATACGCGGATTGATAGGAAAGCTGCATGAGGATCTGCAATTTGATTACCTGGAAAGTTATAATACCCTGCTTGATGACGCAGAAAAAAAGCTGGTTTGGTTTAAAAAGAATGATTATGAGTTGTAACATATAGCCTTTACATTAATCTAACAATAAAAAATCTATTAACGCGTGGCCAACAAAGAAGCAGCATTCAAGCAAATATATGAAGCTAATTCTAAAAAGATATTCCATTTATGTTATGGTTATACCGGCGATGATGATGCCGCGAACGACCTGCTGCAGGAAACTTTTTTAAAAGTTTGGCAAAATTTAGAGAAGTTTCGCAACCAGGCCATGATATCAACCTGGATATACCGCATTGCTGTAAACACTTGTTTAACCTATTTACGATCAGAAAAACGACAGGCTAAAGATGAGCTAACCCCTCAGATAGCCGAAACCAAAAGAGAAGAACTATCGGATAAAAACGAGCAGGTAGCTTTGCTGTACAAGTGTATTTCAAAGCTGGAGGAGTCGGAAAGAATTATAATAACCATGGTGCTTGACGAAGTACCATACCCCGAAATAGCAGATATTTCGGGCATATCAGAAGGAAACCTGAGGGTGAAGATTTATCGTATAAAACAAAAATTAACAGAATTATTTAACCAGTATGAAAGACTTTGATCATTTGATGTCGGTTTGGCAGGGACAGCCAAAACCAGATCAGCTTTCAGTGGATGATGTGCTGAAACAGGTAAAGAAGGGGATCCGAAGCATAACTACCAAGTTATACTGGACAATTGTGGCCATGGTAGCAATAGCAGCGTTTGCATTTATTGTTACTTTTTTCCTGGCCTTTAAATCATGGATTACCACCGTTGGTATTTTAATAGTGCTGGTCACTATGCTCATGTACCTGTCGTTGGTAGTAAGGCACTACCATATTTTGAGTAAGCGCGATGCAACTCAAAATCCCTCGGAGTACCTTGACAGCCTGAAGGCCTACCAGAAAACAAGAACAAAAATTATCGGCTGGTTCTACTACATTTACATACTGCTTATCAGCGCCGGCCTGGCACTCTACTTTGCCGAAGTATTATCAACCTCCTCCCTCCTTTTTAAACTCATTACTTACGGTTCAATAATTATCTGGTTTTTATTTACCACCTTTTATTTAAAACCGCGCATGTTTAAAAATGAGGAAGAGAAGCTTAACCTGATGATTGATCGCCTGGTACGTTTGAAGGAACAATTTGATTAAGCCCCATATTGAATTTGATGTCAGACCAAAATATCATTATACAAAAAGCTACCATAGCCGATGCTGATACCCTGTTAACCTTCGGCAGAAAAACATTTTTTGATTTCTTTGCGCATTTGAATACGCCGGAGAACATGGAGGCTTATGCCTCGAATGCCTTTACCCTACCGCGGATACAGGCCGAACTGCGCACCCCCGGTTCTCACTTTTATTTTGCCATGCTTAATGATCAAATTACCGGGTATATCAAAATAAACCTTGATGCCGCGCAAACCGAGCTACAGGACGGCAATGCCCTTGAAGTAGAGCGTATTTATGTTTCGGCCGAATACCACGGTAAAAAGATCGGTCACGAATTATTAGACTTCGCTTTTCAAATGGCAAAGGATAAAGGCCTCCAATATGTTTGGCTGGGCGTTTGGGAATACAATCAAAAAGCTTTAAGTTTTTATGAAAAACATGGCTTTAAAGTATTTGGCAGTCACCCCTTTATGTTAGGCAGCGATAGGCAAACCGATCTGTTAATGAAGAAGGAGTTATAGCTTTACCTTTGATTAACCAACGAGAATACCACCTGCTCCCTTAACTGCCTACTGATAGGTACCTGATGGTGATTGATGTGAAGTATATTGCCCTCAATAGCCGTAATTTTTTGAGTAGCTACTATAAAGGATTTGTGGGTTTGTAAAAAGCCCTGCTGGGGTAATTTTTCCATCAATGCTTTTAATGTACTGTGGGTAATGATCCTTCGGCCGGAAAAATGTATCTCTACATAGTTCTCCAGCCCCTTAATATATAGTATATCATTAAATACTACCTTCTCCAGTTTACCTTCGCTTTTTACAAATAGATAATCAGCCGTTTTTATATTGCTGTTACGCAGTTCAAAATAATCCTTAGCCTTGAAAGCGGCTTTCATAAACCGTTCAAATGGTATTGGCTTGAGCAAATAGTCCAGTACGTCAAGATCAAACCCATCGGTAGCGTATTCTTTAAATGCTGTAGTGAAGATAACTTTGGGTGGATCGGGTAAAGCCTTGATAAAATCAACCCCGGTTAGGTGCGGCATTTGTATATCCAAAAATAAAAGATCCACCGATTGCTGGGCCAATATTGCCCCCAGCTCCATGGCATCCTCACATTGGGCTTTCAGGTCAAAAAAGCCTGCTTTTTTCACATAACCCTCCAGTCCTTTCCGGGCAAAGGGCTCATCATCGGTAATAATACAACTGATCTGGCTCATGTTCTAAAATTCTAACTCTAATTGTGCAATATAGCTATCTGCTCCCCCGCCGGCTATCAGGCGGTGTTTATCAGGATAAAGCAACTCTAAACGTCTTTTTAAATTTTCGTGCCCAATACCACTGTAGTTATCCGTTATTTTCATTATCGCCGGTACATCATTATATACTTTAAATAACAGACCTTTTTCATTGATACAGGCCGAGATATCAATTTTATACTCCCCGCCGACATATTTAAAAGCATTCTCAACCAAGGGAAGCAAAAGTAAAGGGTACACCTGCTGGTCGGCAAGCTCTTCATCAAAAAACACCATCAAACGCATTTTCTGGCTGGCCCTTATCTTTTGTAGCTGAATATAGTCTTGCAGATATTCCAGTTCCTGCTTTATGGGTACTTGTTGCTGCTGATCGTAAAGCTGATACCTCAGCAAACTCGAAAGTAGTTCGGTACTTTTTTTAGCACCAGCCACGTCTTCATCCATCTGAAAGTAAATGGTATTCAGCGCGTTGAATAAAAAATGTGGATGGTATTGCGCTTTTAAAAACTTGAGCTCGGTTTCCAGGTGATCATTGGTTAGTTTTTCCAGTTGCATCTTATTATTTACATAGGCCTTTAACCAGGTTCTGCTACGTGCAATACCATAATAAACAATAGCGTATAAGGTGGGTATCATATTGATATCTGCTACATCTGCCCAGGGAATTAGCTCTATGCCCTGCTTTATGTGCAGTATTATAACCATTGGAACAAATACAACGTTTACCAATACCAGGTCTGCACATACTAATATGATGAGTTCCCGTACTACGCCCCGATAGGATAACTGTATTGGCCAGCGCCTGTCATAGTATCTGAAAAGCCATTCAAAAAGATTGATAGCCGAATAGCCTACCAATATCGAACAGGCCATTTCAATGCCATTGATATAAAAATCCCTTTCCCAAAAACGCTGGCCAATATCAGTATCATGCAATAGCCTGACCGTAAAGTATACTAACAGACCATACAAAGCGGGGAAAATATATCTCCGGAAAAATTTCATATGGTTAAGTTATAAATTTCAGGCAGAAAGTGTTACAACGGGTCGTATTTCTTCCGTAGGCACTTCTGCTACCGGCTTTGGTTTATCCTTAGGTTTCATGCCAAACAAGAACCGGGTTAAAGCATAGGGACGTATCAGTAAATGATAGGTTAACACGGTTACAAAAAAGGTGATCCCAACGGTATAAATATATTTGGACAGGATACTTTCGTTAGGCGTTTGTACTATATAATACACCACCAGCACGATCACCGTTTGGTGCAGTATATAAAATGGGTACACCGCTTGGTTCAGATAGTTTAACACCTTATGGCTGCGGTTAAAGTAATGTTTACCATAACCTACCAGGGCTAAAACCCATCCCCATGCTATGATAGGCCTCAACGCTGTAAAAGCGTATGAAAATAGTATATGATGGAAGGGCCAATTTTCATGCTGCGGCTCTATTTTATTCCACCTCATAATTTCCCACATCATCAGGCTTAAAAAACCTATAGTTAAGGCAAACCGGCGGTTACGTTCAAGGCTATCCATCAATTTAGGCTGCGTAATACATATAAAACCCACTAAAACAAAAAACAGCCAGTAAACAAAGTAGCAACCATCGTGGATAAGGTCATTTGTTTCGGGCAATTGCCAGCTGGTAAAAGTAAACCAAATAATGCCAGGCAGCATTAACAGGTATACCCATTTTCCCTGAGCCAACGCAGCCAGTTTCTGTTTAAATCCATCACTTTTGGGCGATATCATCCAAGCAAACATGGGTGCAAATATCAGATCGTAAATAAACAGGTAGGCAATAAACCACAAGTGGTGCCAACTGAAACTACCGCCCTTTGGATATGGTACAAAATTAAACACACTCGGATACCAATCCCAAAAGCTGCCTTTATAACCATGTGCCAGCCGCTCCATATAGATCTGCGGCGGAACGATAATGAACATGCCTACCAAAAGCGGGATAAACAAGCGGCGGAAACGCAAACCAATAAAACTTAAAGTTGATCGGCGTTGCATCATATAATAACTCACCGTGCCTGATATAAAAAAGAGCAGCGGCATCCGGAAAAGGTGTAAAAAATGATTTGATTCCATCAGGAGGTTGCTGGTTTGAGCGTTTTTGATATGCCAGTCATCTTCGGCAACAAAAGGCATAGCCGAATGAAAAAACAATACACCTACAATTGATAATATCCTTAACCAGTCCAGGTAGTTTTGACGTTGTGTGGTTTCCATTATGTTTTCTTTTTTATTCAAAAGAAGTCAGCTTCGCCCAGCTAATAAAATCAGTTTGACCAACGGTATTTACCCTTTGACCAATGGTGGAAAAGACAAGAGCATCACAACTCTCTAACGTTGATACCGTACGTATTTCGGGTAAAACTACTTGCCATATCGCGTATAAATACTAACCTGATTCTTGTAGCGTGCCCCTAATTTTACATCAGCCTAAGTGTATTAACATTTTATGAATAATAATACAACCGCGAGCGAATGCCGGCCCTAACAGCATCCCTGTCGCTTCAGTACCAATTAGTAATAAGCAGTGGAGTAAGCCGAAAATCCGAACCAAGAGTAAGCTCAATTAAAACCAATAGCTATGATAATTGCAATGCAAGGTAACTGGACAGTTACCGTAAAATCAAAAGGGGCCGCTTTTCCACAGCGTTTTGTGGTACAGGGGGCTACATCAGCCAATGGCACTCATCCGGGCACACCAGGTACTTCTGTTTTTGTAACCGGGGCTCAATGGTCTATTACCATTCAAAACGATCCGGGTACAGGGTTCCAGGCATCAGAAACCAAGCTCACCTTTCCGCACCAGGTAGGAAGTAATTATGTTTTTGATATCCAATCAAACGATGCGGGCAATGACACCGATTTTGACGATCTGGTGCTCACCTGTTCTGCCCCCGTAAACATTAACGATTTTATTGTTTACGGTAATGTAACGCTTTACAGCGGCTCGTGTATCTTTAACCCTTGCCGGAGGTTCCCATATGTGATCGATACCTATCCGGGCTTGTTACAGGCATTAAAGAACCCGCTGCTCAAGGATTATATCAACAAGTATTATCCTGAGCGTATACCCGGCCCGGTTAACCCTCCCGATCCGGCGCCTTATTTTAAACCGATAGTTTTTGACCTCACTAACGAGGCGACACAGCCCAACACGGCATTGCAATACACACGCAGTGCACCTGTAGAAACCAAAAGGAATTTGAAAGCTGCGGACGAAACAGTTTCTGCATTCGCGGCGAGTAATTTTCAATTAGTCTCTTCCACTCCTGCTGTAGCTTCCAAACAAATATTGGCACAATCGGCAGAAAACATTTCACTGGCTAAAAATATCGGTGGCTTGTACAGATATTGCCTAAGCGGTCCGGGTTCAAATTTAACCCTCACCTTTGAAGAGTACGACCGTACCGGTGCTGAATTACTCGGCGGAGCCTACACCGGTACCGGCGACAGGCGTTTACTTGGTGATACCATTACCGACATGAATGGAAATTATATTTTCCGCTTTAGTTTTGATATGACCTTCCCGGGTTTGGAAGATGCATCGGATGTTGGCCCGGGCGAAGATATCAACACCGTGTTGTATCCGGATGTTATCGTAAAAATAACAGGATATTCACCTTACCAGGTATTGTTTGAAAGCGCACCTTACTATAACATTCAAAACCTGCGAAGAATTGACCTGTGTTTACCAGAATCCACCGTACACGTTTCATCAGCTTGTTTTAATGGTAACCTCATCGGTAGCCTGGGTAATGTTTTCCTTGGTGGTAACCAAAACACTTTAGCTTCCACATCAGCTACCTCATTACGTCGTTATGGCGATTCTAATTACCTGGAATCAAACGGGGTAGTATCGGTTAACAGTTCACTTGCCGGCTTTCATGTTGAATGCGCCGCCTGGAACGGCACTATAGATATGCGTGGCTGTATGTATGATGCTTCCAAAACCGCTGTCGATAACAAGATCAGATGGTACACTATCCGTGTTAATCGTGCCGGAACATCAGGCTGGACTTATGTAAGTCAGAATTATAAGCATCCTAAATTCTCCAAACGCAACCTGCCTAATTATATCGGCGACGATGTAGGTCCGTTTTATCCGGCTGTGGGTGGTACTTTAAATGGCGTGGTTCCGGCTTATATGAACATCCAACGGCAAATATTTGTAGATGGTATTGACTGGGAGTTTTCCAATTTCGACCGTTATATGCAATTGAACACCGCGCTTTATGATGTGATAGCAGGCATAACCACCCCAGGTACATTTTATGTACGGGTAGATGGTTATGATGCCGCTGGCGCTCACGTAAGCAACGCTACCGACCTTATCGCTCTTTATATCCATAATAAAGGTCTGCAATTCCAGATGACCGGCGCCATATTGAATGATCCTGCTATAGTAAGCGGTGGCTGCGGATTGTACCGCCTCACCGATGCACAGCTGAAAACGCCTATTGTATTTTCATTTGAAGCCAATGACCCTTATGGTTTTGTGGATACTTACAGCTTAGGCATGACAAGATGCCCGGGAACAGCTCTTGATCTGAATGCCAACATTGAGGGCGATTTTACCATTTCCGGATCGCACACGTTTCCGGGAGGGTCAAATCCGTCAAATGTTCATGACGCCTGCCCTGGTTACAAAGGCACACAGGACGATTACAGCAATCCTGGCCTGGTGAGTGTACAGGTACAACCACGACCTGTTGGCGATGGCTGGATAAAAACGGGCGAATACTTTACCATTTATTCCTTTGGTTTAACTGCCAGTCAAAGGGTTACCAATGGATATAATACCGGTAATTCAGGCCCGTACAATGCCTATTCACAAATTATGATGGAGCGTCTTAATCCATGATAGATGTTAACATCACCAGTTTTATAATTTGCACGCTGGCCATTTGGCGCATCTCGCATTTATTTTCACAAGAAGATGGGCCATTTGATATCGTGATCAAATTCAGAAAGCTTTTCGGGCAGGGTTTCTTCGGAGACCTGCTCGACTGCTTTTACTGCCTCAGTATGTGGGTAGCTATCCCTTTTGCCGTTTTGCTTTGCAGCCAATGGTTACAGGGAATCATCACCTGGCTGGCACTCTCGGGAGCGGCCTGCCTGCTATTTAAATTAACTGATAAAAAAGAAGAATAACATGAATTGCTGCGGAAAAAAAAGACAAGCCTGGCTGGCGGAAGAAAAAAACGCCAAAAGCCAACCAACTGTGGAAGTGCATGCGCAAAAAGCACCTACAGACCAGCCCACCCGCTGGTTCGAATACAGGGGTAATAACCAATTGACCATAAAAGGTATTGGCACCGGGACACCATACCACTTCAAATTTAAAGGCGACAAACTACCTGTTGACTACCGCGATTCCTTCGCTTTTATGGCTGAAAGGGAATTGAAGTTAACAAACGGGTTTTAAGGATTTGGAGAGCAAAGAACAAAGATCTTTGGAATAATGATAATGTGCGAAGTAGACTTGTGTAATGGGTAATTTTCTTCAAAAAAATCCTTGCTCCTTATTCCCAAAATCCTTGCTCAATCCCTCACAAACGGGTTAAAATTACGTGTGCCTATTTCCATACCGGCGGCGCGGCAAACTGTTTTATCGCCAAATTTAAAATTGATCTTATCCATAGCCTGATAAAGCCTGATCTGCTCTTCATTATCCTCAAATAAGTTGATCTGGTAACTGCCAGTACAAAGGTCACTCAGCCTTACGCCTATCAACCTGATGGGCCGGTACTGGTTCCAGGCTTTTTTAAGCAGGTTTTTAACCCCGGGGATCAGGATATGCTCGGCTGCGGTAAGCGGTATTTTTTGTTGCTGGGTATGGGTTTCAAAATTGGCATAACGGATCTTGATGGCCATACAGGAGGATAGTTTATTTTCCCGGCGTAGTTTGCCCGATAGTTCTTCGGTCATGGATACCAGGATAGTTTCCAGCGTACGCTGGTCGTTCACATTGCTGAAAAAAGTATGCTCGGTTGATATCGATTTACGATCGCTGTGCGGCACGATCTCGCTGTGATCGATACCATGGGCCTTTTCCCATAAATATTTACCAGCCTTGCCAAAAACGGCTTCAAGGAAGCGAATATTGGTTCGCTGCAGGTCTCCGATCTTTTCAATACCATACTGATACATTTTCTGACAGGTACTCTCACCCAAACCCGGTATCTTACTAATAGGTAATGGTGCTAAAAAAGCCAGTTCCTCTCCGTGTTTAATGTATAACTGCCCGTTGGGTTTGGCCTGGTTAGTAGCCATTTTTGCTACGGTTTTGCCCGATGCCATACCAAAGGAAATAGGCAAACCTGTTTCGCGGATCACTTTTTGGCGCAGATTAGTAGCCATCTGGTAACAATCATGAAAGCGTTCCATACCCGTCAAATCGATATAAAACTCATCTACAGATGTTTTTTGATAAAGTGGCACCGAATCATGGATAATCTGGGTAACCTCGCGTGAGGCCTCGGAATAGCGGCTATGGCTGCCATGAAGCACAATAGCATGCGGGCAAAGCTTTACCGCCTGCCGGGTGGGCATAGCCGAGTGTACGCCATACGCTCGCGCCTCATAGCTGCAGGAAGATACCACTCCCCTGTCAACCGAGCCGCCAATGATCACCGCCTTGCCTATCAGACTGGGGTCAAACTTGCGCTCAACCGATACAAAGAAGGAATCAAGGTCGATATGCACAATATGCCGCTTAACATCCATGTACAAAAATACTAATATTTTTAGTAATTTATAAAATTAAAAAAGGTGGTTCTGTATAAGAACCACCTTTTGGATTAACTACCAAACGAAGGTGTCGATACTAATAATATTTCACTAATAATTATAGAGACAGATAATAAAGATCTCCGCTCGTTACAATATTAGTGTTGCTGAATACGGTATATGGCATATAGAAAAAGCCCTTATTTCCCCAACTGCTACCCCATGAATTTTGAACAAGGAATGCTTTTTTTGTATCATCATATCCAATAATCGGAACGGCATGACCTCCCATTACTTTAGCTCCGCTAACAATAGCACCGCCGCTGGTTAAAGGGTTATACGTATAACTTGAGGTATTTAGCGCCTCAAAATAAGGATAACCTGCAGATGCATTATCATACACGGTAAAACCCATCATTACAGGTATGTTGGCCCTTAAACAAGTTTTAACAGCGGCTGTATCACCCGGATTAATATAGGTGTAATTACTTATTTTATAATTCAGCGCGGTTGAAATTGCTGTTGAAGTTGGCTTGGTTTTGTAAGCTGCTGTTGTTGTTGCAGCCGGATTTGGGTAAAGCATTAAAGCCTCGGTTGTTATTCCGTACTTTGTTAGCGCCTGGCCAATATTAACCATGTTAGCTCCGGGATCGGCATTTATTCTATAGCCTTCAATATTTACCCTTTCTTCATAATACAGAAAAGCAGGGCTCAGCAATGTAGGAAATGATCCATTTTTATACTTATACAAAATTTCATAAGCTTCGGTCCCGCAAAAACCAGTACATGAACCTATTTGCCCCTGATCTCTGATGTCGGGGGTTGTTAAGGTAACTACTGGTGGTGCCGGGGTAGATACAGCGTTCAAATTAAATTTTGATCTGAATGCTTCCATTGAAAACTTAGGTACACTTTCATATTCTGCTTTTGATGTAGGCAGTAATCCGTATACGTGCGAACCTGGTTTAGTTGAAGCAATTACATCCGGTTCCTGCGATTTTACCGGATTAATTTTTTCGGATTTAGAACATCCGTAAAGCATAAACATGGCTAGTAGGCCAATTAGAAGTGATTTTTCATTAAGGTTTGTTTTCATTTTGTTTGGTTTTATTTTTCGTTAGTAGTTAATTTTAATTTACTGTCAAATTGACAATAATAATATATCCGTGAACAATATATTAAAAAAATATTTTAAATAATAGTATGATTAAAAAAAGTTTAGTATTTATATAATAATAAATTTAAATATAACTTTTAAAATATTTATTTAATTTTTGATTAATAATACAGATGTATTTAATTTATATTTCACTTAACAGGTACTTAATTGGCTTATTTTATCTTACTTATTGATAAAATCCATTTTATTACGCGTTATCTATACACAACTCATTTTAATAATACTTTGACCATTACAGAATTCTGAAGTTGAAAACCAGGGATAGGTATAAACTTAATAAAGCCGTATCCCTACAACTTATCATCCACAAATAGCTATTTCATAAAGGTTATTGATAAAAAAAACTCCTGAATACAGGTTCCCTGGATTAGTTTAACAAAATTACCACTTTACTAAAAATATTAGTATTTTTGATTCATCAAAAACCAGCCGTTATGTATATGTACGAAGACTATTTATTCCTGCTTTCGCCTCCTGAAGCTATTAAGCAGGAAATTTCCCGTTATAAAAAGGCTTCGGCTAAATTAATTGGCAATTATAAAAGTGTGAATTCACCGGCACATATTTCTGTTCATCACCTGGAACGGCAGAAACCCTTCATGGAAGAAACCAACCTGAACCGGATAGAAAAAAGTCTGAATGAATTGCCGCCTGCTTTATTACACTTGGATGGGTTTAAGTACTTTTCACATCTGCATAACCGCATGACCATTTATGCGCATATCAGGATCACCCCTGCTGTTGATGAGTGGTTCACACAGCTTAAAAGAGTACTCAAAATCCGAAAAACCATCATTCCGCATATTACGGTAACGCGGGATATTGCCGGGCCCGATTTTGAACGCTTGTGGCCGAATTTCAGACATAAAAAACTGGTAGAACCATTTTGGGTAAATGAGCTCATTATGCTTAAACGCGAAACATTTGCGCATGAACCGCAATGGCAGCCTTTTAATGTCTTTGAATTTAAGAACAAAAAAGCTGTAGCCAATACCGCGGAGGCTATCCTTCACAAACAGGCAGCAGCGGATAACCATATCCAGGATCAGATAAATCTATTTTAAACCATATAGCCTCACCTAATCCTCTCCAAAGGAGAGGACTTTAAATCATATTTTTAGAACCCTCTCCAAACTAACCAATATCGCTTCCCTTCTCCTTTGGAGAAGGTAGCTGAAAGCCGGATGAGGCTGAGAGGGCAGGGTGAGGCCATATTTTAAACCACCACCATGAACAACAAAGATTATCTTACCGTTATTTCTGCGCCGGAACACGTGGATAAAAAAGTGGGCTCGTTTAAACAGGAATGTGTTAAACGCATTGGCAAGTTTCCGGGGATGTATGCAAAGGCGCATATTACTATCGAATCATTCAGGGATGAGGTGCACCAGCTTACACTAAAACCGCTGTTGCTTACCCCTTTTTATGAAATAGTGGGCTTTAAGGTCAGAACCATACCACAGCATAAACTCCGGATCAATGGGTTCGACTTTTTTAAGCACGGCCCCAATTCCAGAACTATATATGCCCGGGTTGATCTGGATAAAACCACCGAAGACTGGTTTAACCAGGTTAAAGGCGCCTTAAGAATGAAAACCAGGAGAATTACCCCACACCTTACCATCGCCCGGAATATACCGTTGGCCTCATTTAATAAATTATGGCCTTATTTTCAGGAAATGGAATACCGGGATGCCTTTTTGGCTGATTGCTTAACCATATTGGAAAAGGAAGTCGATAACAAAAACGACCGCTATAAAGTGCATAAAACGATCCCTTTTAGCAAAAAAACCTTGGCTGCCTAACCCCTGTTTATACCAATTGGCGACACAATAGAGGCTAATCACCTAAACGATAATCAATTATCTTTTTTAACAATTTATTAACCATAAGCAAACCTTTTTCTATATTTGCGCCGGGGTAAGTCTTTTACGGCCAGCTCCTCTTGAACTCCCCCAGGGTGGGAACACAGCAAGGGTAGAGAGTTGAGCGGCGCGATAAAAGTAGCTTACCCTTTTTTATGCCCTAATTTTTGGAAAACCTCCAATTCCTGATCTCCCAACCCATCAATTACATATTTAATAGTCAGTTGTCATCTCGAACGAGGTACGAGGAGAGGGATTGTCTGAACCTGGATTCTTTGGATTATAGTATTACCACGATTTAGAAAAGAATCCTGTGATCCCAAAAATCTGTGTAATCCCTGTTCAGACAAAATATTACCGCAACCGCAGGTTTCCAACCCATGGTGATCATGGTTTCAGCTTTTAAGCCGGAGGCTTTAACCATGCCTCCCACGAGATACGCTAAGCTAATCTCGCGGGAGCAAGAAAGACATATTAGTACCAGCAAGATCCGGCAAAATGCAATAATGCCCCTCCCGAAGTGAGCCGAAAGTTGACGTCTATCAAATGCGCGCTGGTATATGTACCCGTCCAGCTATATACTAAACTTACATCATTTTGGCTATTGTCTGTTTTATATAGCTTATAAACGCTGCCACCACCAGGAGCAGATCCGTACGCGTCATACTCTTGCCCGTTGACTGTGAAATAGCCAATTTGAAATAAATCTGGTTTTCTTTTATAATCCCTCGTTAAATCGTTCTTATTAGTAAAAGAAGTAAGAAAAAGAAAAAGTGCCGATAGTACAAAAAGTTTACTTTTCATATTTTTTCAAGATTAGTTAATAGATAATACTCCATCAAATATATTCATTTAAGAATAATTTATAAGCGTATTTAGCCTATGGCCGGCGTTATCACCGCACCATATTTCACTGAGGCTTATGTTTTTTGGGTAATATGACTTCGATATCCGTCATTCAAAATTCATTATTCGATATTGCTTCTCCCTAAACACCAAACTGCCTATCTTCGCAACATGCTCGATATACTCATTATAGGTGGTGGCCCCATTGGTTTAGCTTGCGGTCTGGCCGTTCAAAAAACCGGTTTAAGTTTTGTTATTATTGAAAAAGGCTGCCTGGTTAATTCGCTGTATAATTACCCATCAACCATGACCTTCTTTTCTACTTCAGAGAAGCTGGAGATCGGCGGGGTACCTTTTGTAACCGTGCACAACAAACCAACCCGTGCCGATGCTTTGGAGTATTATCGCCGTGTAGCGCTTTCCAATCACCTGCCCATCAACCTGTTTGAGGAAGTAACCAATGTTGCTCCACAAAACGGAACATATACCATAACCACCAGCAAGGCCACCTATCAGGCCAAAAAAGTGATCCTTTCCACCGGCTTTTATGATATCGCGGTTAACCTGGATATCCCGGGCGAAGATCTGCCCAAAGTAAAACACTATTACCAGGATCCACATTTTTACGCCCTGCAAAAGGTAGTAGTGGTTGGTTCCAGCAACTCGGCTATTGACGTGGCATTGGAAACCTACCGCAAAGGTGCAGAAGTTACCCTGGTGATCCGCGGCAGCGAAGTAAGCAGCCGGGTAAAATACTGGGTACGGCCCGATATCATCAACCGTATTAAAGAAGGCAGTATCAAGGCATACTTTAACTCCAACCTGCAGGCCATCCGCCAGCATGAAGTAGATATCCAAACGCCTGATGGACTGGTAACTATCCCCAATGATTATGTAATGGCTATGACGGGCTATAAACCCAATTTTGATTTCCTCAGGAGGTTGGGCATCGTATTGTCCGAAGATAAATTCATTCCGCAGTACAACCCCGAAACCATGGAAACAAACCTGCCCGGCCTTTACCTGGCCGGTGTAGTTTGCGGCGGCCTGGATACCCACCTATGGTTTATCGAAAACTCGCGCATCCACGCCGATATGATCATCAATGATATCGTAAATAAACGCTGATCAGACATCTATCTTCCCGAAATATATCTCATCTGAATAATTTACCTATTCATTATCAGATAGTTAATACTTTTAATTTTATTAAATAGTACTATGTATAACATATTACTATTTAAAACACTTATCTTTATGTAAGTTTTAAACCACATAAAGCAAAAACCATGAAATCAACTATTATTGCACTGCTACTGTTATTGGCCGGCAGTACCGTGTGCCTTGCACAATGCGACAAAAAATTAAGCCTGGTAACCTCAAAAACAGAACACCTGGATGGTAGTAATAACCTGGAGCGGGCTGTCGATGAGCAAACCGTTATCGAGATAATCGACAAGAAAATTTCGGTTAATATTGAAAACGGAAAGCAAACCCTTACGGGAACCATCAAATCAAACACCTGCGATTGGAAAACGCCATTTAAGGAAGGAAAATCGGTGATCAATACCACCATTAGCGATGAAGACGGGGGTGGTGAAAAAGATTACCGCCTCACCATTGAAGGCAAGGACGGGAAAGTTACCCTGACCGCCGAAAGCGTACAAGATCCTGACAGGAAGCTGAGATTTGTTCTGGATAAGTTTGAAGAAAAGAAATAACCCCCAATTTTAAAAGCTCTATTACCATCCCTACCTCCGCAGGGAAGCAAGCTTTGAAAAGACAAAAAATTTGAGTACATTTATATCATTAAACAGCCCGGTTCTCTGGATAAAAGAGAACCGGGCTGTTTAGTTAAGGATAA